>QTSX02005919.1:0-122076 GCA_014839935.2 Entomophthora muscae | reverse complement strand
TATTTGAGACAACCTGTGGGTCAGGATTTCTTCCTTCAAGATTCTTAGGATTGCCATCATAAGAAGTCAGAAGATCCACATGGAAACCATCATGTAGACTAGATCCAGGTGGAAGCTCAAGTCTGTAGTTCAAGCTAGAAAGTTTCTCCAGAACCTTGAGTGGACCAATTTTCTTAGGTCCTAGCTTCTTGTTAGGTATCTTTAACTTGAGATTCCGGGCGTTCAGGTAGACATAGGAGCCTACTGCATAGTACTTCTCTGGCGAGCAACAACAGTTGGTGTATTTCTTGTATTCATCATGGGCCTTGGTTAGGAACAAGATCAGATCCGAGTGTATTTTCTTCATTTGGTTTGCTAGCTTGTCTGCCTGGGGGTACATTGATTCTGAGACTGTGGTTGGGAAACTCTCAAGATCAAACCCAAAGTTAGCAAAGAAGGGTGATATTCCAATAGAACTGTGATAGGCAGTGTTGTAGCATAACTGAGCCAAGTAACAGAAGGAACTCCAATTATCTTGACAAGAATTAACATAGTGGCAAAGGTAACCCTCCAGAACCTGATTGACTTGCTTGGTTTGTTCATCCTTCTGTGGGTGAAAGGATGTGGATAAGTTGACCTTGACTTCCATTTGTTCCATAAGCGCCTTCCAGAAATGGGATGTAAATTGGACCCCTCTGTCTGACGTGATGTCTGTGGGCAACCTGTGATTGCATACTACTCTTTCAAAGAACATGTTGGCCACTTCCTTGGCGGTGCAGGACAAGAATGGAATGAATATGGAATACTTAGTGAAACAATTGACTACTATTGTCACCCTGGTATTCCCACTGCTGACTGGTAGATGGACTATGAAATCCATAGACACAGAAGACCAATGGCGTGTTGGGATTGGAAGCAGGCAGAGGAGACCTTGGGGCTTGGAGTTTCCTGGCTTGTTCCTTCCACAAGTCACACAAGAGCAGACAAATTCACAAATGTCCTTCTTCATGCCAGGCCACCATTATTATCTGCTGAGTCTCTTCAAGGTTTTCATAAGACCTCCATGTCCGGCCAGTTGTCCTTTGTGCATATGGCTGACTGCTTGGGTTTGCAGGTTACCTTCAGGGATGACTAAAGAGCCATTAACATAAGAAATTCCCTGATTATTAACCATTACTACCTTAGGAGTTTTCTTCAGCATGCTGGTGAGCTCTTCCTGGAAGGAAAACAACATCTGGGCTTCCATAATCTCTTGGTCAAGAGCAGTGAAGGCAGATATCTCAATGATGCTGGAGAGAAACTGGGAGGAGGATAACACCACTCAATTATTGTGATCAAGATCTGCAGCTGGACTGTCCTTAAGGTCTTCCCGTCTACTAATTGCATCCGAGACTATGTTTAATTTACTGGGTGTATATTCTATTACAAATTCATAGGCTAAAAGATCAATGGCCCATCTGGCCAGGCAAGGAACAATTTTTTGTTTCTCGGTGAAGTACAAAAGATTCTTGTGATCAATGCAAATGATTGTAGGGTATTTGCTACCCTCAAGGTATCTTCTCCAGTGCTTCAAGGAATTCACAATGGTGTACAAATCCTTCTTGTACACGTGGTAATTGCGTTCCTGATCCAATAGCTTGTAAGAGTAGAAGGCCACAGGGTGAAATTCACCATTCTCCCTTTGCTGGAGGAGTACCGCTCCCAATGCGTAGTTGGACGCGTCAGTCTCTAAAAAAATTGGCAGTCTGGGTCAGGGCGCAATAGTACAGGAGCCAAAGTGAAGGTGTGCTTAAGAGTATCAAAGGCTTCCTGGGCCTGAGTTGGCCAGATAAAGGGAACATTACTAGAAGTGAGAGCAGTCAGAGGCAAGAGCAATAGCCAAAAAGTCCTTAATGAACTTTTGACAAAAGTTGGCCAGACCCAAAAAGCCACATAACTTGGTGCAAGAAGTTGATACCGGCCAATTCAATACAGCCTCAACCTTGGACGGAGCAATTTCAAAAGCGCCCGGTTTGATGGAGTACCCCAAAAACTCAATCTCTGATGCAAAGAACTCACACTTTGAAAGCTTACAATAGAGGTTTGCCTTGCTAAGGGCTTCCATGACTTTCTTAAGGTGCCTCAAGTGACTTTCTTCATCTGGGGAGTAAATCAGTATATTGTCCAAGTAAACCATCACACTAGTGTCCAAGAATGAGAACAGAACCTCATTCATTAGTCCCTGGAAGGCGGCAGGGGCGTTACTAAGACCAAAGGGCACAACTAGGTACTCGTAAAGTCCAAACGGTGTTTGAATTGCTGTCTTCCATTTGTTGCCTTCAGCAATGTGTATCTGATTGTAGGCGTTTTGCAGGTCCAACTTGGAAAAAACATGGGCACCTGTGAGTTTATCTGTAAGGGTTTTGGCCGCTGGAAGTGGGTTTTGGTTTTTGATAGTAATTGAGTTGAGCTTGGCGTAATCCACTACAGGCCAAAGGGTACCATCTGACTTCTTGACAAAGAAGATGGGCGAGGAACACAACAAGTTGAAGCAGCGTATGAACCCCTTTTTCAGATTCTCGTCCAAGTATTCCTTCAGGGCTATGCCCTGTGCTTGGTTTGTTGGGTATAGTTTGCCCCAAGACGGTACACTTCCCGGGATCAGCTCAATTCTGAGATCTGAAGTCTTGTGAGAGGGTAATTCATTGCAGCTGGACTCACTAAATAGACTCTCATAATGGTGAAGATCCTCAGGAAGTGACCCCTTATGATGGGCTTTGTTCTGTCTCAAAATAGAGATGAGTTCTAATTTTGTGTGACTGTGTGTATTGTATTGACCAATTAGAACCAAAAAGTTGCTTCCCTGATTGGAGAACTCAATTTTGTGTGTGTTACAGTTGATATTCATCCGAGCTTGCTCACACCATGGGTAGCCAATGATGACTGGGCAGGCAAGTCCTCAAATGGTGGAATAGGTCAGAGTGAAGGGCGACCCAGCAATGCACGTTTCAATAGGGCAAGAGATTTGGTTAACATGGATGGCAGACTTGTTTGCCAACAGCATGAATGAGGAGGTATAGTAATCAATATGTAGTAGCTTCAAGATAGAATGATCAAGGAAGTTCCCCATAGCCCCTGTATCAAGGAGGGCAAAGGTGTCAAGGCTTCCTTGACTAGTCTTGATAGTAACAGAAAAGGAAGCATAAGACTTATTGGCAGATTTATTTGGGTTGACAGCTGACAATACTGTAGATGGGGTCTTCTGGACGCAGTTGAGGGCAAAGCACTCCTTAGCCTGATGACCCTTCTTACCACAATACAGACAGCAACCCTCTTCAATGCGGAGTTTACGTTTGGTGTTGGAAAGCTGGTATCCACTGCCTTCCTTAGGTACAAGACCCACAGGCAGTGTATCTGTTTTAGTCTTCTTGGTAGGCAGCATATGGCGTGAGGAGGGCTTCCAGGGAGGAAGTTGTTTAACCTGAGGGGCCCAGCGGAGGATTTCTTGAACAAGTTTGTCGTAGTCTGTAGGGAGGATGTGGTGGGCCAAAACCTTTTCAGTTCTGGGGAAAGTCTCTTCTGTAAGAGATAACAGGCTTCTTCATTGCCCATACCAATGATATTCTTGATTTGTGTGAATTCCTCAATGAATTATGAAGTGGCCATCTTGCCCTGGTAGAAGCTAGATATTTGGTCACAGAGTTCTTCAGTTGAGAGTTTGGGTGAAATAGTAGACATAAGGTGTTTGCAGAAATTAGGGTAGTTGTGGAGCAACTCATCTCCCTTAAGAATTCTTTTTGCGTACCACTGGCAGGCCTTGCCTTTAAGCTGTTCAGCAACGTGGTGGACCTTCTGCGCATCCATGCAAAATTTTTTGGGGGGCGGTCTCAAAGAGCAATTGAGAAAAGGCGAGTAGCATCAGGATTTTGTTGGAGGCTTTGTCCTCCGGTTGAGCAACTGAGATGCTGTTCAACACCACAGTCTGAACCTGGCTGTTTTCACAGGTTTTAGGCAAGGAGGCTTGCTTGCATAGTGCTGCCACTAGGTAGACAGTGAGACATAAAATGGTAATGATAAATACCAGCACCATTGTTTTAACTAGTCCTAGCTGATACTCAAGCTCTAAGGTCTTGACTTAGCTTGAGGTCCCAAAGAAGGCCTCAAAAATAGGTTCAATCAATCTTTCAGGCACCCACCCGCTAGGGAGTAAACACCCTAGGTGGTGAATGATTGCAGAGGGATTCAATCCTGTCACCAGGGATCCCACAGGTAAGGAGACCATTCCCAGATGGAATAACTCTCCAAGGAGACGGTACCTGCCTAGCAGGGGATTAAAGCAACCCAGAAAGAAGTACACACTGAGATAACTTAATAAAAAGGTTTAAGCCAAAGGACAAAACACTTGAGGTTTGTTCACCTGGGTGAAGGAACCATAAAACTTGGTTTCTTCCCTTACCAGTGAGTTGTTGGAGAGGGTACTTGCTGTATACCAGACCCCTGGAATCACACGGCACCAGGAGCTGTCAAGAAACTGAGAATCTGCCGTTGTGCCTGAATCAGCGCGGGAACCTATAGAGATGCTGGCAAACACCATCAAAGTCAGGTCTATCCAGAGTAACCATTTATACTCAAGCCACTCCCCATGAGGAGTCTTGGGCAATTTCATGGCCTTGGAAATTTAGAGGTTTGTATAAAAATAAAAATTAACAAACAGTCACTTGGGTGAATGTAGACTTTATTGATTGAAAAAATACTTAAATGGAGCTTAAAAGCTTTTTATAGCATAGTAGCAAAAATAATATGGGAAAATGAGTTTGGGAAGTTGGAGATCAATTGTAGATAAGATGGTGATTTAGAAGTTAGAACCTTCAAACTGGGGATTGTAACTTATTTCCTAAAGTTTCCTTAATTCTTCAATAATAAAGTAGTGTAATTCCTTAGTCTGACACTTCATTCCTTGGCATGGATTTGGCTAGTTTGGGGGTCCCCCACAGAAACTGGAGCAACAGGAGGTAAAACTGACAGATCAACGGAAGGAGAGGTCACCAAGGAACCTGAAACCAGACACAGAAGGTTTCCTGCTTTTAAACTACTGTCAACATCACCGGATGTAGATTCTAAGGAATTTGCATCATTGTTTTTGACCAATGATTGGCTGGAGACAGATTTAATAGATAAAGAATGATTTGAACTTAAATTAACGTTTGGTTTAGATGAATTTGTATCCACCAAGTCAAAAATGGGCCTGGGTTCAAATTTTGTTGCTGGATTAATTGACTAGGAAGCTAATTCTGGCTTTAAATCAAGAGGTAACAAAGGACAGATATTACATACTAATTCATTTCTTTTAGAAGAATCAAAGGCCATCAAAGGAGAAAACAAATCTGCCTTTTTAACCAGAGGTAAGTTGTTGTCAAGAATGTTCAAAAGAGAATTCCTGAAAGCTACCCTCTCCAAGCAGCCTCCTAAAGAAAAAACACCTGCCAAGACCCCCACACCTTCCCCCAAGCCTGAGGCTGATAGCCCCACCCCTCCCCATTCTCCCTTCATCTACTCCCCCTCTGATCCCCAGGAGAAGCACATCCACTTCAATGATGAAGATGAGAATTAAAGAGTCTCTGAAAAAACTCTGGTGATCATAGTTCTGCAGCCTCAGAGGAGGAGACCATTCTAGTGTGGGACTTACATGCAGTTGCCAATATCTGCAATGTCAATGGGCAATTTAAAGTTACAGCTGTTTTCCCCAACTCTTTTCCCATTGTGACCAAGAAAGGGGGTGCTGGCTTTGTCAAGGACGGATTCCTTTTCACATACAATGACCAGAGAAAAAATATGGTGCACCATCACTACCAGTGTGATAGTCCAGGTTGCCCCACACAATTAACTACAATTGGGTTTACCCAAGTCATGGAGCTCACCATTGAGCATGACTGCTTGGGCTCTGATATGATCCTCTACTATCTTATGTGCTGGTACCTTTGCCAAGCCATTCCTCTCAACAATGACTTGACTTCAACTGAGCTGGTAACACATGCTCTCCTTTACCTGAATGAGGATCAGAGAGAGGAGGTTGGAGAAAAGACCAGACTCCAATGGTATGTGACTAATCAACAGTCAATTGATGCCAATATTGGTGTCAGCGCTAGGAGCATTGATGAGCTTGTACTTTTGGAAGTCCAGAAGACTACCATGCTTGGAAAGCCCTTTCTGCTACACAATGATTGGCAAGGTTCACCAAATCATATTTTGTGCTTTTAAACACAAGAGGATCTTGTACGCCTTTTAAAGTGTGATACCTGGTTTGCTGATGGGACTTTTGCCTCTTATCCAAAGCTATTTTATCAGCTTTGGGCCATCCATAGTCAGATTAATGAACACACAATCCCCTTTTTCTTCTTCTTTCTCCCTAATAAAAGGGAAGAGACTTACATTCACGCCTTGGATATATTCAAGCAAAAGCTGAATGCCATCTTCCCACCCTTGAAGAAGAGCCAACTGAGAAAAGGGATCACAAGAAGAAGAAGGTCAGTCCAGAGGCCACCCAGGAGCAACAGGCCATAACCAGAAAGGCGCTGGAGTCCCTTCCCTACCATACCATGTTAATGGTTGACTTTGAGGCTGCACAGGCCAACGCCTTTATCAAGGTATTTAGGAGCAGGCCCCAAGGCTGCTTCTTTCACTACCTCAAGGCTCTGCGCAAGAACCTGATGAAAAACCCAGCCCTCAATAAGCTGGTATTCAAAGATGGCACAAAGGAGGCCCAAAAGATCTTCAATTGCTTTGCTGCTCTGGCCATGGTCAGAAAGAAAGAGGTTAACCTTTTTTACAACAAGCTTCTCAACAACAATTATATTATTGAGAACCAAGAAGCATTTGCTCCTTTCATCCAGTACTTTGAGCACCAGTGAGTGGGTGTATTTCAGGGACATTGCCGCATCTGCAAGGGCGGCAACTCAATTAATTGGAGCTGCTATAAGCAGGTCAAAGAAGGCATAACTAAGACCACCTCATCACTTGAAGGTTGGCATAATTGATTTTCCCGCCTGGTTAAGGTAAAAAAGCATATGTTCAACGTAATTGTCAACAAGCTGAAGATTCAGCATGCTCATGGAGATCAGCTATACTCCCAGGCCGTCAAAGGCAAAGCTGTTGTATACAAGCATGTTGGCCAGCAGGTCAAGTTTGCAAGTGTTACCAAGGGGTTTTTGGCCTATTACACCAGAGAAGGCCGCCTTACCTATCTAAAAGCATTGCCACGGCCCTTGGATCTAATGTATAATCACTTTTTTTAACAATAAATTTCTTTCTTTCAAATATTTGATTTTAACTTTATTTTTAGTATATACATGTTTAATACAGAGTTAAAATTTAATACAAAAATCATTGTTTTAGGATGTGTTGGCTTTGGAGCTTTGCACACTATAGTTAGTATTAGCTGACCCCACATTTCTATTTCAGATTTAGAATCCTTGGATGATTTTGAGTCTAGCTGTATGCTTTTTTTGAAATTTGTAATATTTATATATGATTAATATAGAGTTAAAATTTAATATAAAAATATCACTGTTTTAGGATGGGTTGACTTTGGAGCTTTGTGCACTATAGTTGGTGTTAGCTGACCCCAGATTTATATTAAAGATTTAGAATTTTTGGATGATTTTGAGCCTATCTTTATGCTTTTTTTGAAACCTTTAATATATATATGCTTAATATAGAATTAAAATTTAATACAAAAATATCACCATTTTAGGATATGTCAACTTTGGAGCTTTGCGCACTATAGTTAGTATTAGCTGACCTCACATTTTTATTGTATATTTGAAATTCTTGGATAATTTTGAGTCTATGCATATGTTTTTTTATAGTTTTTAAAATTATTTTGGGCTTTTATCAATATTTCAAGTTATCTGGCGCGGTTTAGCCAGAAATCCGGGATAGAGTTCAAGATGGCGTCTTTCTAGATGGCATTTTTGAGATGGTGTTTTTGGACACATTTTTGAGATGGCGTCTTTCTAGATAGCGTTTTTGAGATGGAATATTTCTAGATGGTGTATACCACCAAAAGCACTATTTGAATCAAGGGCTTATTGCACATAGAGCTTGGTCTTTACTTCAGCGACTAAGAATAGAATCAAAGCATTTAAGAGCCACTTTCCTCCATTTGGCAAGGCACGTAAAACCAGTTGTTTTTTTACCCAGGCACTTTCCAATGCCAATTCTCCACTGCCTCTATATGGCAAGTCCTTTTTTGTTCCTCTTTCCTTTGGCAATAATTCCCTGCCCCCACTATATAACCTTCTAACATATCAAATAAAGAACCAGTTTTTTCTTATTATCTTCCTATATTTGTCTGTCCTTACCCAGGCTGTCACTATACCACAACAGGTATAGTATTAAGATAAAGAAGTAGTAGACTAACTATTTGTAGAAATCAGTACCCAGGCTGCATATTTTATAATAAAAGTCCTGGGAAAGCTTCTGGAATGATCCTTTTGTATATTTGTTGACCATGGCAGGTACAGAAAACCAGGGGTATTTTGAAGATGGGGGTGTAGGATAGAAAATCTACCTGTGTTATAAATGTGTAACTGTGTTTCATTAGAAGAGTTACAAGGGGAAAAGTTATTGAAAATTAGATAATGTCTTTATTGTGATATGGAAGATTATATAGCTTGAGTGAATTCATTATGAGGAACAAGGTACCTGCTGATCAATTGCTTGGATGAGTAGGGGGTGGCTTGATCCTATGAATGATTTAGGCAATAAATCAAGTTTACTTCTGGATTTGGATTATTGATGGCTTGTGTTTTCTTGTTTGGAAAATTGAGTAGAATTCTGCTTTTAGCTGTGTGTTATAGGATAATCAAATCAAGGGGCAATGGGTCTTTTGTACAGAGTTTTGCCAGGGGCCAACTTCACAGTTTTGACAATGCTTAAAAAGTGTTGGTATTGAAACTTTTACATTGTGTATTTGACTTTCAAAAATTGAGTTTTTATTAGTAAAATCAGAGAAAAATTGTTTTAAATTGGAATTTTTATTAAGATTAATATTATTTTTTGTGTATGACCATATTTTTGTTGTGTTTTCTGGGTTTGCACCTCCAAAAAAGCTAAGAAAAATAAGAATCAATCTTGATCAAATAGCAAATTTCCTAGTAGAATTTGCTTTACTTGTTGACAGTGCCCATTTCAACAAAATGTCAACATGGGTGCTATTGCAAAATATTCTATAAGATTTTAGCAGAGAAAGTTTGTGATACTTAAATTACACAAAAATTGCATGTCCATGTAAGGAATCAGGTGATTCTAAAATGTATTAAGTGAGTTCTTAAGGGTTAAAACAGACAGTTCCTGTAAAAATAGGATATATGTTAGATGATAATAATTCAATTAGCTGTTTAGTGGGAATCCATAATAGATTTAATGATGGTAGGTGTTTGCAGGAAATTATACTCTGAAAGGTATAAAATGAAAACAGTATTATTGCAAAATAAATATTTTTTGCAATGATTTTTTCTTTCCCTCAACTAACTTTTTTTATGAATTATATGCTTAATTAGAATAGGGTCAAGATTGGTTTAGATAATGAAGAGATGATATCACTTAGGAAGAGGATCCCTGAGATGAATCTATGGGATTATGTCATGAATAACATTTTGTTTCTCATTTGAAAGCAAAACCAAAATCAAGGATCAATCTGGGGACCTCACACTCTGCAGCCTGTCAGCCCAGAGGGTCAGGTGCCCACATTCTTTTGGGATTGAATCTGAGGGTTATTAAATTAGAAGGCCGCAAATTAAAGAGGTTTTATAAATCTTGAAAGAATTTAAGTCAACAGTACACCACCTGAATTCTGCTCATATACAGAAGCAGCTGCTTTCCAAATGGAGATTTTGGCTAAATTGAAATCAGAACCCACCAATAGAAGTCAGCAGATATTGTCCCCAGCATTGAAACTATCATTCAATTGACCAGCTCACCTGATTTTGGGAATAAGGTTTATGAACAGTAACTTTTCTGCATTTATTTTCCAGTACCAGCCAATCATGATTTGTCCAACTCTGAAGCTTTTCTGATACCCCCAGTTTCCCAACGCCAGAATGCCCAAAGTCCAGATTCCTACCCCAAAGGTGAAGCCTAGGAAGTTAGTATATATACACTTTCAAGTTTGGATAAGATGTTATTGTCATTATGATAAAAAGAATTGTGATAAACCTTAGTTCAACCAGATTATATCCCATCTAGTTCTTGTTCTATATCATTTCAACACATTCTGTAAATTCACTGCCACCCCTGGCATTGGATCATAAAATCTTCCCCTGCTGCACTAAGAAAGGGCCCAAAATGCCAGCCAAACCCCTCCATTCTTTAGAGGATTTAGCGCACACTGTTGATGAGAGGTTTGTGTTAGCCTACCCCACAGATTACCTGCCCTTGGTTGCCCCTTCCTGTGAAGAAACGTTGGTTAATTTGGACTACTTACTGGCCTGGTGTCACCTATTTCTAAAAACTATCAGGGCTAGCCAATCAAAGGCCGCCACATCAATGCTTGACAACTCAGTTGAATTTCAAATGCCTGGTACCCCTCCCAGCCAATCAGGTGGCTCCGCGCAAATTAGCTTGAAACCCTCCAGTGCTCCTGGCCTTGATCATCAAAATTTCTCTTCCAGCCAATTGGATCCAGTCCCAGCTGTAATGTGATTGATTTCTCTGCAATCCTCCCCTTTTAACATAGCAAGGGTACTTTCAGTCCCCTGCTTGTCTATTTCCAATAATATTAAAAGCTTGGAACATACTGTAAATTCAGAACCTGAACGTAAAAATGCAGAATTGTCAAATCCTTGGTCCAAATTTCAAATCACTTTTGCAGGCAACTCAGCTGAGTGAAAATTAAAATATTTAATAAAATCAACCATTTAATTTGACTTTTTTGATTTATTTAAATTGGCAAATTTCAAATCTCTTGAGCAGATAACTCAACTAACAAAAGACAAAACCCAACAAACAAATGCGGGATACATGAATCAGAAATGCGGGATTCTTATGTACAATTTGAGATTTCCTGTATATCAAACAAAATATAGACATCATGTGAAAATTAACAAATCTGAAATTGCGGGATTGTCAAATCCAAGAACCAAGTTTCAAATCATAATTGCAAGGAGTTTGAAATAAATATAATTTATGGGTGTCTCAAAAAGGATGTAAAAGGATCTAGAGTGGATTTGTGCTGATTCTTTTAGGAATCATAGGCATTCTCAAAAATCACCCTATTCCAATTTAGGACAGCTAAAATTTAGATCATAATATTCATAAAATTAACATATTTAACAATAAAATTGACTAAAATATACATTCCTCTTCTTGAGTTTAAAATTTTAATAAATTTTTATTATGTCTTGTTTAAACAACAACCAAGTCAACAAGCTGTTCCCTGGCCTTGACAAAATTTTGCAGGGTTACACTGTGTCTTCTAATAGTGAAGCCTCCCTCTATGGCCTCTCAACCTGCAGGCCCCTCCGCAAGCGCCACACAGGAGTCTGGTCTTTCCCCTGCAACTTCCAGCATGGCCCTGTTTGCCCACCATGCACAGGCAGCTGCCAACCCAAATCCCTTATCAGCAATGGCATCCAGAACCAGCCATTTTAGCCATGGGGTCACCCAGAGAGCCCAGAACCCCAAAACAGCCAATCAGATGGCATTGACCAGTTCACAAGATGGACATATCCCTCCCCCAGCCAATCAGCCTGCAAGACGCAGAAGAAAATTGATCACCCCGGAGATTGTTCTCAAAATGGTTGAAAAGCAAGGCAAGCTTATGACCCTCAGGGAAATTGCAGCCACAATGGGGTTTGCAAAGTCAACTGTGGCTGCAACCCTGAGAGCCCACGCCAACTGTGGCCCCCCTACCAAGAAGACCCTGACTGGTGCCTGTACCTCAACCAAAGGTGACACAGCCCATCCCCTTATGATGGCCATTATGGAACGTGACCCGCGGATGCCCCTGGTCCAGGTAAGTCTCCAGTTGGGACTCCATGGCATCTTCACCAACAAAAGAACGGTGAATTCATGGATGCACAGAGTTGTGGTTGCTGCCAGAATCCTATCCAATCAGGTTCTTGGTGGCCCCATTTTGGTGGATACTGACCCCTACAATTCAACAATTATTAATTTTATCAAAGGAAGGGCAATGAGGGCCTGTAATGACGTCATCTTCCTATCATATACCAAGATCTTGGCCAGTATCCAACACTTTGGAGAGAAGCACATCCAATCTGACGTGTACAAGCACGGCCCAATATTGTATTGTTTTGTTGGGGTTTTATTGGCAGTTTCCCCATTGGGCATCAATTATTACTCAGCAATTTTGAACACTGTAGATGGGTATGCCTACCAGACGGAGCTCAAGGCCATGCTGGAGGAGTGGGCCACACAAAACACTGTGCACACAGTTGTACTGAGTGTGGAGATGGAGCAGCAGGAATGGGCTACCCAAGAAATCAGGGCTGTGGGGCATACCTGCTGGTCCTACCCCATCAACTACGCTGACATGCATCTTGCAGATGTATGTCTTTACAATTTTGGTTCCGCCCTCAGGCGCTTGAAGCCTGCCACCTACAAAAAACTATGCACCCAGATTGATAAGGGGTATGAGCTTTTCCCTTCCGCGTCTGTCCAGGACTTATTTGATCTCATCATCTTCTATGCAAGTGGTAGTGATAAGTCCAGAAAGAACCCCCGTCTCCCCCCACACCAGTCCATCTGTTTTGTCAAGCCAGTATATGTGACGGAAGAAGAATTTGAGCAATTGAAGCAAGCCGCTCTTGCTGCCCCTTCCCAGTCAACAGACCCTGCCTCCCCAACCCCCCATCAAGCCACCTGCTTTAAAACCCTGACTCCCAAACCACCACCCATTCCCTCCCCACTATCTCTGATGCCGCCCCTTTCACAGGCGCAGATGAAGGCAACGTCCATTCTGCCCATTCCCTTCCCTTCCTGTCCTTTGATTAGTAAATAAATCTTTTCTTTGTGACAACTTATTAAAATTGATATCTCTCTTTCAATTCATACTTGATAATATTTTCTTTTTACATTTTTAGCATTCCCCATATGTAAAGAATCTTGTAAATTGATGTGGTAACATATAATAATTTCCATGGATATTTTCATCATTGTTAATAAATTAAAGACAATAAAGATAAATATTATATTAAAATATTTCAATTAGACGTCAACTCTTGATATTTTGATGTTATGTGCATAACTCAATGCATTTTGTTTAATAAAATCCATTGTAAACTTGGCCTTTTCCACTATAATTTAATGAAATATACTGTGTTTATATTAGGGTCATTAACGCTTAGTACAGATATTGAAAATTAGTGCATTTTATAGCCTGTATATTTACCTATTGGTAATAATTCTATAAACTTTTCAGTTGGATTTTTTGCTGTGGCAATTATGCATTTTCTGATATTTCTGCACTAGTATCCAATTGGTTGGCTTCACATCCAATTGCACAGGCAATAGGAAAACAAGCCGCCACCCCAAGACTGGATGTGGTCGGGGTGGCTGCTTGTTTTCCTATTGCCTGTGCAATTGGATATGAAGCCAACCAATTGGATACTAGTGCGGAAATATCAGAAAATGCATAATTGCCACAGCAAAGAAAATCAGCCAATTAATGACAATAAACAGTAATATATTAACACATTACATTATTATTACCTCACATAATCTGACTGAAAAGTTTATAGAATTATTACCAATAGTTAAATATACAGGCTATAAAATGCACTAATTTTCAATATCTTTACTAAGCGTTAATGGCCCTAATATAAACACAGTGCATTTCATTAAATTATAGTGGAAAAGGCCAAGTTTACAATGGATTTTATTAATCAAAATGCATTGAGTTATGCACATAATATCAAAATATCAAGAGTTGACGTCTAATTGCAATATTTTAATGCAATATTTACGTTTATTGTCTTTAATTTATTAACAATGATGAAAAAATATGTATGCACTGAACATAGTACTATAAAAACCAGTTTTTTGAATGAATTCAAACAATATGTCAACAATCTATAACTTAATCAACAAATTAGAAGCACACCTTCAAAAGGTTGTCAAGATAGAAAGAAATATCAGGGAAATAGTGACAGGGAAGCTGGGTAACGAGGGCCAGCCACTGATACAGTCAAAAGAAGATGCCCTGGATAAGTTGGTAAATATTATAGATGAAAAAAATAAAGAAAAATTACTTAATCTACAGGGAACTATTTTATCAAGTCTTGAATTCAACAAAACAGCCTACAATTTGTGGGAGTTCTGGCAGGGGGCCAAAGAAAACAATAAGAAGATAAAACTAATTGAAGGAACAGAAATTCAGAAGGAAATTAACACCAACAAAGAGGAAACCGACCAAATGGAAACAGATGAAAATGAAACACAAGCAAGAAGCAGAAGCGCATCAAGAAATACAGAAGCTTTATCAAATGAAAATCAAGAGGAAACACAAGTTGCAAGAAGAATAAGAAAAATTAAGCCTAAGAAAATTAATAAAGAGCATCCAACGCTCATGAAGTTTGCTGATATGGCACCTGTGGCTGAGGGGACCACAAGGAAAACAATCAGTAAGTTTTTTATGTTTAACTTATATTTATTTTAGTCATCACCAGGGATGGGGATGAGATTGCAGAAGTGGCGGCTTTTTGGGCTGAGTTGGTTTTATGGAGGCTACCAGTCCCTGGTGGCCCCTATAAAACAAATAAATAAAAATCAAATAAATAAAATAGTTCAGCAGAATATGAATATGTTTTTTAATAGTGAAGCTCAAGATAGGGAATATCAACCACCCACAGGGTGCTTGCCATGGATAAGGGAAGCATACAAACTAGGATCAACAATCAAAATCAAAGAAATGAATGAAATTTGCAGGATATAAAACTGAACTTTGATGAGTACATTTATGAAAGCGTTTAAAGGTTCCCCTTTACAAATATCAATGAATACAAAAAAATTAAATTAAAACTGACTTTCAAATTGGAAATGAATATTTAAAATCTGCAATATTTAATGAAATTTTTAAAGCTCTATCAAACAAAGTTGGGGATGCAGTCCTCGTGAATAATCTTAAGTCTTTATTGATATTGTTTGCCAAGGCCTGGGGGGCTGATACAAGTTGGGCGCCCCCCAGAACCCTCTTCAAGTTCAACCAAACGTCCTATATCAATAGGTTAGTACAAACGCTCAAAAAACTGTGCATGTTCTCAGAGAAATATACCTTGTAAAGGATCCACATTGCAGTGTACCTGGGAATCCTGCTACATTGCATACTGAAAGCCAATGTGAAAAAATTAGAAGATGTACCTATACAGATCAACATATGCTGCATAGCCCTCAACAGACAGAAAACACCACAGGGATACAGGACAGTTGAGCATGTCTTTTTATGATTCATTTGCATTGGCAACTCTATACAGGTACTACATGCCCCCCAAAAAAACCTGCTAGTGGATTCCCTCACCCGTTTGCCTTTTATACAATGGTTGGCCACCACCAGGGTGTTGAGTGCCACCCCTCTAGCAATTGGCGCCAGAGTCATCCACCACATACAGAAGAGTATGTGGTCCCAATTAGATGCATTAGCTGAAAATTTAATTTCGGGGTACAATTCCCTGGAATAAACACATTCCCCTTGCAATTTGCATTCCCCCAATAAATCATTTTCCCTTGCAACTTAAAATTTTTATTTTTTTATTTATTATTAAAATTTTAATACCAAATACTTCACTATTAAAATATTACTGGTAAAATTTTAATTGTGAAATATTTAATATTAAAATTTTGATATTAAAATATTCACTGTTAAAATCTTTAATACTGACATATTTAACATCAAATATTTTGATATTGCATAAATCACAATTTAATAAAAAATTTATATTTTGATTATTTAAACTTAAATATTTAACTTTTAAGATTTATAATTAATATTTTAATTTTAATATTTTAATTTTTATTTTAAATTTTTATTTTAAATTTTAGTTTATAAATTATAATCATTAATATATCTAAGTATATTAAAAGACTTTAGTTATAGTTGCCAATACGTCAAATAAAAAAGAGTTAAAAATGTTTTTATTTACTACTTGTCAAGTACAGGTCCATTTATCACAAAGATAAACATGGAGAATTGAATTTATCCGCATCATGCGGCCCGCTCTACTATTGTTCTAAACAAATAATTGTTTACAACTCAAATTACCTTTCCCTTGTAATATGATTTGATACACATATTCAATAAAATTGAACTGCGTCCTAAGTAAAAATTAATAAAGATTATATAAAAATCATTGATTGCTGTGTCGTGTGGCTATAGTGGCACTGAAATAACAAGGATCATATGATGACACGCAAGGTCTGATTTGTGGCGTAAAAAAGCCAAAGTACCAACAACAATTAACAATTATTTAAATAAAAAATTCTATTTCAATCTTTTTTAATTTATTTATTTGGTAGCGCAACAATCAATAAAGTATTCAGTGCATTATAATAAAAATATATTCTTCATACCTAGTATAGTTAATTTTACTTACCTTTTCTATGTATTCTTAAATGTCTATAATACAATCACACATCAAATTATTATATATAAATAATAATTTTTGAGACCTAATAAAAACAAAATAAATAAAAATAAAAACAAAGTAAACCAGAGAGCACATTTATCTGATTGGCTTGGAGGCCAGGGCTTTAGGGAGGAAGGATTCCGGGTGCTTGTAAAAAGCTGCCACCACATTGGGTAGCATTGCAAATTGGCTGACCTCAAGAATATTGAATAGGTCCTTGGTGTCCTGCAGAAGGCCTTGTTTCACCTTATTCTTTATCCAACCAAACACCTCCTCAATTGGATTCAGGAATGGGGAATACAGGGGGAGAAAGAGGAGTCTCATTGGACAGTCTGCAAGGTGGTGGCTGGAGGAGTGGCTATTCTTGTCAATGGGGGGGAACTTGGACACAACCAGATCCGCTTTGTGGAGCCCAACATTATCAAGCACAGCAACATTGGTTGTGCCACTATAATTTATCCAAAGGTACTCCTTGACAACTCGGAGAAAATCAAGAAAAGTCCCGCTATTGTGGGAACCCTTGATCATTTGGTATTGGTCCAACCCGCGAGGACCAAGAAGCGCAACCATGGAATAGGTCTGGGAACGGAAAGCTGCACAATGGGCTACGCCGTCCTTGGACCCCTTCTTGACCCACCCATGCCTAGACCTGAGTGAGGAGGAAAACAACAATTTGTCAATATAGAAGAACTGTACATTGCCAGTCTCCTTTAATGCCAGATATGTCTTGGCATAAATGCGTCAATCCTCAATGGTCTTTTCACTGTTTCTGTTGTACAGAGAAACTCTGAGCACCTTCCAAGAGAAGCCCAAATCAACCATTGTTTTGTAAACAAGGGTTTTAGAAACAAAAGCCCAAACTCTGTGGCAAGCATTGATTGGACAGCAAGCGTGTCCAGGTGTCGTGTTCTGAGGCGCGGCACAGACACACAACAGGGAATCCTAACCTTAGGATTGGATTTTTACTAAGTCTCGGTTAGATGACAGGGAAGGCAATAGTGTTTACCTTGTGGCCCTGGATGAATAATCTCTACTAGGCGTGGCTAGAGAGAGGCGCAGAAGTACAGAAGACACAAAGATGGAAATGTGAATAGAACTTAATTTTTATTGGTGAATGTGAAATGGAATATATAGTGGTTAGGAATACCACAAAACACTACCAGGACGGTAGGATCACTTGCCACAAGCATGAGTGGGGCAAGTGAGTTGTGCAGAGTCAGGAAACTGAACAATTATATTTCCTGAAGCAGAAGCCAGTTCATTTTGAGAGTTGAAAGCGAAAGCAAGAGATTTGTCCTCAAAATGGCCTAACAAAGGCAAAATTGAAACATGGTGAATGACATTATTCACAACATTGCCCCCCTCTAGAATGGCCTTTTGGGGGTGATGCTTGCAGAGGAACTTGGCGTGTACACAGGCAAAAGGGCGACCACTGGAGAGGAGCTTTACAGTGTACTCAGACCCTTGTTTGAAAGTCACCTCTAAAGGACTAATCCATAGGGAGTCTAGTTTGTGTGCATGCCCACCCACACAGTGTTGATAGTATAGGACATGATCACCAACAGCAAACTCAGGCAAGGAGGAGCGCCCAGCGTTGTCAGGAGAGAGCTCAAGTGTCTTAGTCTTATAGGCGGAAGTGTAGGCAGTGGCCTGTATATCAATGATGCGGTTGACTAAGTCTTTGATGTCGTTGTCAGGGTTCATGGCCTTATCAGAGGAGAGTAGGGGAACCCCCAAGAGCAACAGAGTGGTGGCTTTACGCCCATACAGCATGGCAAAGAGGGAGTACCCTGTGATCCAATGCTTGCTCAGACAATAGGCAAAGAGGGCAGCAGGTAAGTATAGATCCCAATTGGCAGCGTCAGAGTAGGTGAGTTTTCTCATGATAG
Organism: Entomophthora muscae; assembly: GCA_014839935.2. NCBI lineage: Eukaryota > Fungi > Entomophthoromycota > Entomophthoromycetes > Entomophthorales > Entomophthoraceae > Entomophthora > Entomophthora muscae. The sequence goes on along the minus strand of QTSX02005919.1, from coordinate 103,592 downwards.
AAACCAGTGTCAAGTTGGCACGCTTAACTGCCCCATTAGTAGAAGGATTATAGGGGGCAGAGAAAGACTGGTGAGTTCCTAGAGCTTCAACAACATAGGTTACAAGTTTGGCATTGAAGTTGGTCCCGTTGTCTGATAACAGCACTTGAGGACAGCCATGGTGGTAGAAAACATCCTACAGCAGGAAGGCCACCGTAGTCTTAGCAGTAATGTCCTTAGTAGGACAGGCTTCTACCCACTTGCTGAAGTGGTCAACGGCAATCAGGATAAAGCGGCATCTGGAGCGTGAGCGGGGGAGAGGACCTACATCATCAATGCTGACAGTGTGAAATGCGTGTTGGGGGAACCAATTTGCTCTGGTGAGAAGCAGCTTGGGGCCTCTGGAGTTGGCAGTCATGGCAACTGGCTATGACGTCTGGGATCAACAGGCGGAGATTCTCCCAGAAGTAATTCTTCTGAAGCCAGTCAAAGGTCTTGGCAATGCCTCCATGGCCAGTTTTTTATGAGCTTGTGACACCAAGGAGAGGCAAAGACTGGGGCGTACGTATGGCAGGTATTGACCCCGTACCTTCTTGAAGAGTTGGTTGTTGTTTATGAGGGTATCTTCAGACAATTTGAACAAGGCAAGTCAAACCTCTTCTGTCTCACTTTCCCAGGAAGAAGGGTAGCCAATTAGCTTGTACAGGCGGTCTGCCTCAGCAGGATGTAGGGCAAGGATGGGCATTTGGGATAGCCCATCAGCGTTCTGATGTTGAATCCCCGGGCAATGAAGCACAGTGAAATCATAACCTTGAAGGCAGAGAGCCCATCTGGATCAGCATCCTTCAGGCTCCTTAAGTTGTTGTAACCATTTGAGCAAAGCATGGTCAGTGACAACAGTGAAATGGGTACCATACACATAGTGGCAGAATTGTTTGACTGCATGCAGCACAGCAAGGCATTCCTTCTCTGTAACGCTATAATTCTTTTCATGCTTATTCAGCACATGGGAAGTATAGGCTACAGGTTGGTCCACACCTTCATTGTTGAGCTGAGCCAAGATAGCCCTAATAGCAAGGTCACTAGCGTCAGTATACAAGATGAATTCCTTATTGTAATTGGGGTACACTAAAATGGGTGCTTCTTTGAGTTTCTGCTTTAGAGTCTCAAAGGCTTGCTGTTGGCTGGCGGTCCATTCAAAAGGGACATTATGCAATAGTTGGACCAGGGGTTTGCTAGTATCAGCAAAATCAGGAATGAATGGTCTATAATAACCCATCATGCCCAGAAAGACTTGTACTTCTCGGAGGTTGGTGGGCGGAAGCATTTTGTTGATGGCTTCAACCTTCTTGGTAATTGGACAAATTCCCGTTTGGGTTACTTCATGGCCCAGGAATTCAAGATGCTCTTTGAAGAAAACACACTTAGAAGGCTTTAACTTGAGGCCAGCTTCTTGGATCTTTATGAACACCTCTTTAAGATGGGCTAGGTGATCAGTGAAAGTTGCGCTGAAGACTGTTATATCATCTAGGTAGACTAAGACACACAACAACTTCAAATCATGCAGGATGGAATCCATAGCCCTCTGGAAAGTTGCCAGGGCATTACAGAGCCCTTGCAGCATGCAGGTAGGTTCAAACAATCCTTCTGATGTGATGAGCGCAGCCTTCTGACGGTCTTCAGGAGAGAGGTCAACTTGTCAGTAACCAGATACCAAATCCATGGCAGAGAAAAACTTAGAACCTGCAAGGCGTCAAAGGGCGTCATTGATGCGCAGTAAGGGATAGGAATCTTTCTTGGTTAGAGAATTCAACCTTTTATAGTCCATCACAATTCAGTGGTCTCCATCTTTTTCTTTAAGATGAGCAGGGGGAAGCCCAGGGACTTCAAGAGGGAGCTAGTAGTCCAGCATCCAGAAGTTGTTTGAGCTCCTTAGAAACCTGCGCATCTTCCACTTGGCTGCGGCGGTATGGCTTGGCACAAAAGGGGGGAGCATCTCCTGTGTCAATCTGATGAATCACACCTTTGGCTAGCCCACAATCAGTACTATCTTTAGCAAAGATGTCTGAGAACTGGTCTAGTAAATCAAGCACCTCTTTTTGTTGGACCAGGGACAACTGAGGGAAGTCTTGGGAAGTAAACAGAGATAAGACTTGAGGCTCATCTTTGGGTAGGTTAAAGTCTTGAAACATTCCAAAAGGGTGAAGAGACAAGACGTCAGGAGCATTTAACAACTTTCCGTAACCAACAACCTGTCCTCTGGATACAGCCATAGGAAGCACAGTAAGGTTGGCAACTAGTAATTGAACAGGACTCTTGTGGGAAATGTCCAGGATTCCAGGACAAAGGTAAGGCTCGTTACGCCCCAGCAAAGGAGGGGAGTACAGCTCTAAGAAAGTCTGTTCAGGTAGTTCATATGATATCTGGGAGTCTAGGATAGCCTGAGAGCCTGGGGGGATAGTGATAGAAGATGTGGCCATGAGAGGGATTCCCTCAGTTGCAGGACAAGCCATGGGAGGACATTTAATGTTGGAAGAATGAGTTTGGTATTTTAGGGTGAAAACTCCAGTGGGGTACTCCAGAGTACATGTCTTCAACTGTTTACTGGGAATTTTGATTGGCTCTTCAAAGATCAGAGGGACTTTGTACCCTAGGATAGAAAGATAACCATCCTTCAGGTTGATGATCTCATTATATTCCCAAAGGAACTGGGTACCAACCAAAAGGTCATAGCTCTCATTTTCTAGAACAACAGCTGGCGCAGCCAACAGGAGTTTACCAAATTGCATTGATAAGGCAGAGTACGCACCAATGGCGCAAGTCATGGAGAGACCAGCTGTGCCATAGGATTGATGGTAGTTGAGATCAGGGGCCAGCTTAAGCTTCTTCATCAGTTTAGAAGAAACAACGTTGACAGGAGAACTGGTGTCCAGGATGGCTTTGATCTTGACCTTTTGGATAGATATCTCTACTTGGGTGGTGGTGCGTCCAAAGGGTGGCAGAACATCCATGATATCCTGTGCCTCAGCTAGTTCCTTGTCCCATTTCTCAATTATGCATTGTAGTCCCAGAAACTCCTTATATACAGTTTGGAGAGGGAGTGAGACAGATACATTCTTGAAAACAGTGTCTGCAACTTCAGCAGCTTCCTCTGATGATTCCACTAATACAGGGGACCGTTTGCCTGAGTAAGATAGGGGCAGGAGACAACTGCTTTGGCCTCAGACAAGGGCTTGGTGGTAGTTGTAGTCTTCCCATATTGTAGCTTGTAGGGAACGGCAATAGTCTCAGGGATGGCAAGAACAGAATACCCTTATGCATAAGGGTCTTCAACATCAGATTCATCCACATCAGAATCATCAGAAATGTCATGGAACAGAAGGAAGATAGGAGGAGCTTCATCATCAGCAGGATCAGAGTCAGTAGCAGGTGGAGGTGTAGGAGGAGACTGGGAAGAATTGTCAACCAAGAGCGTCTCCGTCTCTAGGTTGACTGTTCTTTTCCCGACTGATCCTTGGGGTCAGCTCCTTCAACCCGCAGATTGGTGCAGACGCAAGAGTGGTGGCCTATCTGATCACAGTTGTGGCAACCCTGACGTCAAGAAGGATTTTGGGAGTTCATAGTGAGGATACACGGGCTGCGAGAAGAGGAGCCAGAGTTGGAAGCAGCACAACTTTCCCAAACAACTGCCCCAGAATGGGTAAGATGCATATCTTGGAGCAGTGTTTTTATACTTTTCATGGAGGACAGCATAGCCTTGTGGGCCTTGAAATGGAGGCATAGAGGTTGATTCACCTTGAGGGCCTGGGCGCAGGCCATATATGCTTCATGCGCCGTCAATTGTCTGCTTGTTATTAACTGTTGCCCCTCCATGTAAAATCTGTTGGCAAATTCAGCTAATGTCTCTTTGGGCTTGAAGGATATGTGCATGAAAGCATCCTTTTTCACCTCCAGGCTAATATCACCACCAAACTCGTCAATCAAGAGCTGTTTCATGTCCTCCCAGGTCTTGATGGAGGGAAGCTCTGGTACAACTACCTCTTGACAGGTTGGGTGTAGGCAAGTCAGAATATGTTCTCTCTTAACTTCATTTGATGCTTGTCTCATAGCAGTCTTGTAAATAGTTAAGAAGGCTGCAATAGTCAAGTTTATAGGATCAAACACTTGCTTAAAAGTAGGCTTGAAGTGTGCCTCAGGAGTTGGACCACCATTGTTGCTATCAAGTACATTTATGCGCGGGGAAAACTCAGCTTCAGATTTGGAGGGGGGTTGTCTAGCCCACAGTTGTCAAACACTTTCTTCAAGGGTTGTCAGAGTCTCAGTGGTTCTGGCACCCATAGTGTTGGCTAGAGCGGTCTGTTGTTCAGTAACATCTAGGCGTTTTCCTTGGGTAGTGACAACCGTGGAGAGTTCAGCCAGTCACAAAGTAAGGGATAGCCCCACTGATAGGCAAGGGGCAAATATGTTGTTTACCAAATCTATCAGCTCACTCATCTCCTGTACGTCTCTGTCCAACTCAGTCTGGTCTTGTTTCAAATGGTCCACATCATTAGCTAGGGCAATCAACTCTCTAGCGCAGTGGATTCAAGGAGCCCCCGCCAAACCAGGACAACATCCATTTTCCTTGTTAACCCCGCGTAGACTAGCAGCAGCTGTCACTACCTCACGTAAAGCAGCAACTTCCTGCTATAGTTCAGCGACCTGAGCAGTCAGCGCAAGAACCTGGGGATCAGGTTGAGGCATTTCAGTAGGACGTCCTTGGCTACAAGTGAAAGCACGTAATTCCTGGATGGCTTCCAAGATTCTCTGCTCTCTGTCCACCAGATCATCAGCAGGAGGAGAAGGCAGAGCATCAGGTTTGGGAGAGGACAGCTCATTCACCTGACTCTGAAGTTTGGCAATAGCAGCGGCAGTGATAGCTCTCTCTTGATAAAATTCCGCACTGAGCCCATTTAGACCTTGGGCGGCAAGGTCAGCTACCTATTGCAATTGCTCAAAGGAATAGACACTGAATGCATTGAGCTGTTGCACTAGGCGCTCAAAGTTGGAGAGATAAGCGTTTAGGGTGGAGTCTACTTGAGTTTGCCAGGATTGTTCTAACTGGTGAAACTCATGTAGTTGCTCCCTAACGTACTCAGGGATGGACTGGCGTATTTGCTTGATGGAATTAACTAAATGTGTTTGAGAGGTGACCAAATCATGCTGATTGTCAGATATTAGGGAGAACAGGGAATGAATACATTGTTGGTAGGCGGCAAACTGGTCCCAATGATGGGTAACAGCTGCTTGTAGAGACAAGATTTCTTGAATGTGGAGTCCCAACACCATCTGGTGATGGGCCAAGGCGGGCTGTACAAAGGATGACAGCAGATGATCAGCAGAGCCAGCCGCTGGGAGGAGATGTTGTGGAAACTGAGGGGCCACAATTAACTCATAGTATTTGGCACGGCTAAACTGTAACTGAAGGCAAGGGATGGCCCCGCCCCAAGCTATCCCAAGGGCTACTGCCATGACTTGTTCCAAGTCAGGGGTATCCATAGGGTAAGCAACTAAGCGGGGACCATTCCCAAGGTTCAGTACAGTAGGGACAATGGTAGGTCGGTGATGTCTTCCTCAATTGGAGGGCTGGTAATTTCAGGCAAGGTCAACTCCCAAATAGGCAGAGGCAAGGGGCCTTCAAATTTAGATGCAAAAGAGATAACCAAGGTGCTTACAGCCCCTGTAGTGAGCACCATTTTTGTCGTGTTCTGAGGCGCGGCACAGACACACAACAGGGAATCCTAACCTTAGGATTGGATTCATACTAAGTCTTGGTTAGATGACAGGGAAGGCAATAGTGTTTACCTTGCGGCCCTGGATGAATAATCTCTACTAGGCGTGGCTAGAGAGAGGCGCGGAAGTACAGAAGACACAAAGATGGAAATGTGAATAGAACTTAATTTTTATTGGTGAATGTGAAATGGAATATATAGTGGTTAGGAATACCACAAAACACTACCAGGACGGTAGGATCACTTGCCACAAGCATTAGTGGGGCAAGTGAGTTGCACAGAGTCAGGAAACCAAACAATCATATTTCCTGAAGCAGAAGCCAGTTCATTTCAAGAGTTGAAAGCAAAAGCAAGAGATTTTTCCTCAAAATGGCCCAACAAAGGCAAAATCAAAACATGGTGAATGCCGTTATTCACAACACTAGGTGGCAATCCCTGGCTACCCACTGCTTGATTGCGTCAATGTGCACAGGCTGCAAGAGTTTTGGCTGTTGCTTAGCCTTGGTGGATTTGGCAATTTGCCTGGTGTTGCCATACTTGGTCTTGATGTTGGCAATGTACCTGACTGTGACACCAAATTGGGACGCAATATCCCAAACTGCCATTCCCCCATTCAAGCAGTTGAGGAGAGCTTCATGTTCACTATCTGTCAACTGACGCCGGCCCTTGACAGGTACCACGGCATCCTGGCTACCAGGCTCAACACAGGGGACAAGGACCTTTGTGTAGAAGGTGGGATCACGCTTGGTTGCGCTGGCGCCATTGATGGTGGAATAGATCACAGGCGCAGATGGCTCAACAGTGGCTGCCAATGGCTCAAAGGTGATGTCAAAAACGCAGGGGCAGGAAGTAGCAACTCTTGGGTCAAGAGTGCGGGGCCAAGTGACAACTGGGTACACAGTGGAGGTGTAAGTAACCTCAGTGTTCCCGGTGACCCTGGTGTAGAAGACTTTGGTAGCAGGCCTTGAAAGTGGCTTCTGTCTAGGATTTAATCTGGTTGTTCTGGCTTGGGATGCAGGAGGTGGTTGGCTGGCGCTGACACCTTGGGAGGCCTGTGTATTGGCATGACTCCCTTCAAGTTGGGTTCTGGGTCTGTTCTTGGACCCTCTGGGACGCCCTTGTGGACAGGCTGCCCCGCAGGCTGGTGCAGGAGCTGGTTGGGAATGCAACTGACAGTCCATAAAAATAAAATAAAAAATATATATTAGGTTAAATATGTATTTATTTGGAGTTATTGGTTTAGTTGTGGGAAGTTGTTTTCTCTTAATTTAGCCTTGAATAGTAGCAGAGCTTCTATATCTGTAATTTGAAGTGTATAATATTGTATCCTTTCCTGTTTTGGATTATTTTAAAGATTAATAACTTTTTTTGTCTAAACATGGTTATTGAGATTGAATTTTTCATTTGATTTTAGTTGTGGTGGAGCTTCTTGATTTGGGTTGGTGTTTCCTAGTGTACTTACTGTACATTCAATTTGGATTCCAGTTCCTGCATTTAATATCTGAGTTTACTAGTGGCATTCAAAAGTGATTTGAAATTTTGTTCTTGGATTTGAAAATCCCGCAATTTCAAAAAACATAGTAAACTTAATGAAAATGGCTGATGGATTTGAACGCTTCAAATCTGATTCCAGTTAATTCATTTCATCCATAGGAAATATGCAGCTCAACTTGAACTTTGCAAAGTGTCTATGAGTTCCCGCATTTTCAAATATTCAAATAAATACTCACAAAAATCAATTTAATTAAAAAAAGGCCATCCTGCAAAAGTGATTCAAAATTTGGACCAAGGATTTGGCAATCCCGCATTTTTACGTTCAGGTTCTGAATTTACAGTATTGCACACTTTTAAAAAATAGCATTGTCTGGAACCCCTGTTGTGGAGTCCCTATCATCTAGATTTAAAGTGTTAGTTATTGTTTTAAAGCTTACCTTATATTGGACTGTTTTGAACCTGACATCTCCTCTGAGGCCTTTGAAAGTAGTTAAACTATATAGTCGTTGTCAGTTCTACATTTGCTTTCAAAAACCAACGTTTGAACTTAAATTTTTTAATTTAATCTTCAATATAATTACCATTGTTATTTTTAATTTTTATATTAAAAACTCTTGTTTAAAACTGCTTTTGCTTCCCGGCTTCATTCAAGGCACTCAAGACCATTGTAAAGCTTCCCCAAGCTATCCTGTTGCTCCTTGTGCCCTCTTTGACCCGATTACCCTGCTAGAACATTTTTTAATGTTAACTCTCTTGGAAAACTTACCAATCTCTCCCAAATTTTGTGGAGATTTTAAACATGATACTCCCAGTTACCAAGTTTGTTGTGTTTTCCCTGGCTCCATTTCTGTTGCTTCTGTGGTCCACCTCCCCTGATCTGTGGGGGAAAATCTCCTCATCTGCCCGGCTTATAAGTGAAAATCCTTCTGGTCTCTGGGATCTTTCCGGTGGTCTCCTCTTTTCTGGAGAGGCTGTGATTAAGAGTTTGGCATGCAACAACCTAGATCTGGATATCATTGATCCCACCTTGCCTGCCTTGGTGGGAGAATTTCCTCCCATGATTCCCCTTCCCAGTGCGGACCAGGGCAACTCGGCACCACTTGTGACCCCTGAGGTCCTTCCTCTCACTCCCACCCGCACTCCTTGGCTGCTCGCCGGACTGATGTTAATGGGCCTGAACGCCTACTTCCCTCAACTTTCCCCGCATCCTCCTTGTGGTCCCCTCTGCAAGCGGCCATCCCAGTTCTTCACTGGATGGCATCCTGGTTATTTGTTTCACCGGGATGGGAGCCAAACTTAGTTAGTTTAGCCCCCCTCTCTTACACATTCCCAGCAGGGTTTTCTGCTTCTTTACTGCCACCTACTGAATCTGCAGACCCCAAGCCCAAATTATTTTTTCCTCCAGGTGCTTCCTTTGGCCAGTGCATTTCATCAAATATCCATCAAACCTGGTGTGTTTAGAGTTTAATATTGAAAATATTCTTATAGCTGATCCCTTTGCCAGAGCTAGAGTATCTGAACACATCAACTGAGAGGGTATCTGGTAAGTCATCCAACCACAACTATTTAGGGATAAATACAACTACTTGACTGCCTATCTAGTATCAGTGACACCTCCTGTTATCTCCTAGCCCAACTCCCCACAATATTCTGTTATCACTAATTGGATCACATCTACCCAACTGTTTGGAGTATTATAAATTACTCTTGTTGGGCTGATGGAGTCTATGATGCCCACTTCTGGACCTTAGTCTATGCCTGGGTGCTCTCTCTTATATTATCAAGTAGGTATCAGTATTGTGGTAGGTGCTATCATCTGGGCAGGTGGGTCAGCCTGCACCCACGTCTGTTATCTCCCAGCAACTGGTATCCTGAAAGATTATTGGGGAAATCTAGAGTTATCTAAATAATATACTGAAGATACCCTGAAGGAGGTGAGAGAAGCATATCAAAAACTGTTTGATGACTTTTTCTCTAAGAAGGGAACATCCACCCACCCAAGACAATCAAATCTTTTCTTTGAATGCTTATAATATATTTCTGGGATTGGATGAGGTTTTTTTGCATTAAAATTGGCTATGAAGAGAGAAAGAGAAGGCTTGTGACTATGTGATTAAAAAAGGTGGAATTATTAGTAAAGTTGCAGAGTGACTGTTACAGTAGAGAAAAAATGATGGGTATAGCATGCTTCTTCAGAACCAGAAATAAAAAATAAAATCTGCTAAGCCCTTGACTACTTTAGACAATATAAATGTCATTATTGACAAAAAAATGGGATAAAAAAAGTGTAGTCCAAATACTTCTCAAAAAATCTGGACCTCCCACCCTTCTGCCAATTAATTTTGATAAGACAATAACCTGTTATTCACTGCTTAGCAAAGGTAGCGCTCAGCCCACTGGTTGCTATTTTTTTGGATTATGATTTCATTGAGTCAAATTCCAACAAAGGAGAACCAACTGCTGAAAATATTCTATGAAACTAATCAGAAGCATCAGAAGCTCTCCTGAATCCTAACTCAGAATACCTTAAAACTTTCCCATCTCCATATCCTGCTCTAGAAACTTGTTTCTAGATAGCTTATTATCCCTGGTGAAATTACAAAGTAAAGGAAGCATCCCCCATGTTAGAAAATCTTGCCTTCTGGCCCCCAGTGTGGACAATATGCCCTCTGTGTTATTCCAGCTGGCTACCAATTTTTTGGCAGTACCTTGTACCACTTTGTACCTTGTGGCACCATTGTCTTATTTTTCTAATTTTCCTTTAAAAATGCTCTTCTTAACTCCAAACTTCATTGTTGCCTTACACTCTAAAGTTTGTGGCACAAAATCAATGAGCCCTTTTACCCAATTTAGTTTAGTGTTTTTAAAAAAATTGAAATTTTTTTGATTCTATCCTCATTTTTTTTCTCTTAACAGCTCTGCGCGCTGTTTAGCCCTTATAGTGACAATAATGTTGTAACTGTGCTGTTTTAGCAAAGCTAGAAGGGGGAAAAAATTTAGAAACTAGATAATATTATTTATTGAGAGATATGGATTGTATAGTCACTGTGAATTATGGATAGTAGGAACATAATAGTGTTGATCACATGATGGGATGGTGAAGGGGATAGCTTGATCCTTGTAATGAGTCAAGTGCCAAAACAAGATATCCATTGTAGGGGATCAGCTTCTGTTCATGTTGTTGTATTTGGAAATTTGAGTCAACTTCCTAACTTGGATTCAAGTGACTGGATAATTGGGTCACATGTCACAAACCTATTTACTCAGAACCTTGCTGGCAGGTCAAGCCTGCTGTTTTGACAATAAGCTATTTAGTGACTCTAACCTGGGCCTAAATGCCAGGATTGCTCTTTTAGAATTCAAGCTTACCAAAGCCCACATATATGATTACCTGTTAAATAAGAGTTAAACTGGTTGTGAAAATACAATTAATAAATCCCTATATCTTTTACAATCCTCTAGACAGTATTCATCATTTTGAAAGTCCGTGGAGATGAAGAAAATATTTCCTTGCTTAGTTCTCTCCCTAGGCTTTTCCCTCTGACTTATTGTCCCTGCTGTTGGTTTGTGTCACAAGTGATAGTTTTATACTAGCAATTAGCAAGGTAGAATCCCATTCATGGAATTCAAATCTTGGACCCATGCAGCCCGCCTGCCCAGCTGCCTGCCTGCCTGCATTTTTCTGGGCTTATACCAGAAGTAGATTCAACTTTGGAGAAACCTCCAAGTCCTGTCAGTATGTACCTTCTACACTCAAACCCTACCTCTTAGGAAATTTCTTTAGCCCAGACAATGAGATCAACAACCCAAATGATGTCCCTGCAATCTCCTGGGCCACCACCAATGAGACACCACCTGCATTACCCCCAAGACCAAGGCCCGCAAAGAAATGGAAAATTCATTGTCTCAAAAGGGATTTAAAAATTCCCGCCCCAACCCAGCCAATGAGGACTCAACTATTTTGAGCACCCCCAGGAGTTTGCAAACCCTGGTAAGCACCACCCCTTGGGCCACAAAAAATTGCAAAAATTTTCCCAGGTTTGATGAGCATACTTATACCCTGGAGATTCCAGGAAGATGCTCATTGCCATCCTTACAATAAAGTTTTATGAGCCTTTGGTTTACTCAGGTTATACCTTACCTTCTTTTAGCACTTTATCATATACAATTTGATCTCTCTGTCCCTGCAGTCAACCATTCCCAAGAAACTACAGACCAGCCACCCAAGTTATACTGTCCCCCTGGAGTCCTGTACAACCCATCCATTTCACTGAGTATCCTCTGAACCCAGACTACGCTGAGTTCACCCTTGAAGAGATTCTCCTCTACAACCCAGAAGCCTAAACTAGAGAAACCAAGCTTGTTGGTTGTAAAGAAAATTGATTCACCATACAGCCCTTGCTATTTTGCAACAAGTACAACCACCTGCCTGCGGATCTAGTACCCATGACTCCCTCATTAACCTCACAGCCCAACTTCCTCCAGGAACCAGCAGCAACCAGTGAATCCACCTCAACTCAGATATTTGGCGTCCTGTACATCATTATTACTGGCCTAATTGATTCTATGTTGCCTTCTAACAGGCCTTGGGCCATTTTTAGAAGATATCTATTGTACATTGTAAAGGTAGCCCCTATTCTGTTGTGGGCCCTCCCCTCTGGACCTGTGGGCCATCCACCCGCCAGTTCTCCAGAACCCACCACTGGATGGATTCCTGACAGTTTGGGTCACTCTTAAATGGCTAAACTTTCCTTGAATGTTCAAGGTTGAAGGGTTGTTTGGCTTATGATGACCACTGTCATTTTTTTTCTGTTACAGGATGTGTATAGAATTTGTTATCTTGGATACAGTTATCCTTAGATAGATTCACTCTAGATTCTTTCTTTGTGTTTTTTAGAGAGTTTTAGATATTTAATATTCTCTTTCAGCTTCTTGATACAGAATATGGAGGTTCATACAATTATTGAGGTTCATGTGTCTCATGAAGTAAGATTTTAGTTGGTCATAGTAATTGTCAGGAATATTCCTGGCATTGAGCAAAACATAAATATCACTATATCAAGATAATAAAAAAGCACAGAATATGAACATCAGTTTTCCCAATAAGAAAAACTGCCACCAAAATCTGAAAGCTTGAATTTGGATAAAAATGGATTCAGAAATCCAACCTCTGCTGCCATGGGATCCTGCCGCCTACCAGCCGCCAGCCTGCTGGGTGCAGGCCACACAACTAAGAAATAGGCCTCTGTGGACTGCAAAGCAACCACTCAACTTACCCTCATTTTTGCACCCACCAACCAGCCAGCAGCTGCCCACTCCTCAGAGCTTTCCAGCCTGAGACCCACAGCCCAGTCAGCAATTTCCAGGATAACCCTGGGAACCCCAATTTAGGAAATTTCTCAAGTTATAGGGCAAAAAACCTACATTTGTCCTAAATTATGGGACCCCAGCTGTTGCCCCCATTTGGAAATATCTCAATCCCAGTCCTCACACCAAAGATTTGCCAAAAATAGAGCCCCCAAATATGATAATTTTGGGGATCTATTCTTAAACCCTAAACTTGGATGCCTTAAAAAGGGTCATCCCAATCATAATGATGACAACCTGCCAAGATTCCAAACCTTTGGGCTTGGCCCAAACCAGATAAACCCCAGAAAAGGGAATATGTCCTAGATCCCAGTTATTTGGGTACCCAACCCAACAGTTCCAATTGTTTTTGCCTTGCAGCATAATCACTATACAATAAAATTGATCTCTTGGTGATGGGTTTTCTATAATCAAGATAATTTTCTCCTATTGTATATAACATAAAATAGGGTGATTATTTTTAGTTAAAAGTACTAGTCTTCAAAACCACACTACCAATCTCTAATTCCTTTACCCCAGAAAAAGATAAACCAATTCATCTTTTCTGCTGTACTAAGGGGCAGGCAGATGTTCTGTCAATTTTTTTAGTCAACCAATTTTCTATCAACCAACAAAAAACACACTAGTTTTCTGTCACTCTAATTAAATATAAAAAATCAAACCAATTTTTTGTCAAAAAATAAATCTAATCAATTGCTAACTTTGAAAGTTAATAAAAACATAAGCTGCATATTAAAATAAGCTCAAATTTAGACATCAAATAAAAAATAATCAAAACTCTTAATGTTTATTAAATATTAATTTAAAACCATAAACTATAAAAATTTATTATTGAATCAATAAAAAATAACCAATTATATTTTTAAAAAAATATAAGAAGGCAAGCAAATACTTTATCATATGAAAGATTAACAATTATTCAAATCAAAAGTTCATGGCATTTGAGACCCTCTTCAGGTATTCCAACATTTCATCCCTCTTGTAGCCCCTATGTACCAGATTGTACATTGTATCCTTCTTCAGTTCATGCTGGCTTTTTTGGAGGGGGAGGGGCTCCATTTTCAATATTTTAATATCTTATCAGCTCTATTTTTTGACTTCTTAAGGCCCACAAACAGATTGCCAAAAGATGGCTTGCTAACCCCTACTGACTTGGCAAAGTAGTTGTGCCATCCTTTCAGGGAAGATGTGATCTTGGTACCCTCATTCAGGACAGACTCCCCATAGTTCCAGCTGACCTTGTTCTTCCCTGGCTCATATCTCTTTTCCACAAACTTCTCAGCCCACTGATAATTGAAGCAATCAATAAATCCTGACATCAGATCCTTGTTAGCCACATTTCATTCATCTGCATCCAATAGCTTTTCTGCCTTCAATATATCATCTTTCTATAGAAAGCACAGAACAGATTAACCTCCAACCATCTTCTTGGTGATCACTGAAGTATCTGAGGTGTACTTCTTGTAAAGATCTTTGAAGGTCTTCATCTTCCTAAGGCAGGCTTAGCAAAAATAGAAGTAGCATCCTTGGATTGCACATCCAAAGACTTCCCTGAATGCTATATATTGGGTGGCCTCAAAGTCAAGAAGGACTAGCTTTGGGTTCTTTAGTAATATTGAGGCAACAGGATCCTTGGGTGGCCTTCCTGCTGTTGTGGGCCTTGTTTCTTGCTCCTCAAGTACTATCTTCTGATTTCCTTCTTGTTGATCTTCAGAGTGCACACACAGTTCTTCTGCTTGGTTCCAATCATGAGGAAGTAGATGGGAGGCACCAATCTCTCTTCTAATTCCACATGTATGATCCAGAGCTGGTTAAAGATATTTGGGCAACTGGCAAAGGTGACATCAGATAGCCAAACATCCTGATCCTTAAGCACTTTCAGATGACTCTTGGGCGCATATATAGTAATCCTCTCCTCAACCTGATTGGTATCTTCTGTCAGGAATAGGGGCTCATCATTGCATACTTGAATTGATCATCAATGACTAAGTATTTTGCTGTTTCCAGATTTTTGACTGAGATTGAATCATCTCTTCTTTTGTTAGTTATGAACCGGATGAGTTGATGGTAGGTATGGACTGTCATGGCCGGGTGTGGTATCAGGCTTTTCTGCAAACAGGGACAAGGGGCAAGCCTGGAACACCCAGCACACAACATGGAGAAATACTCAACATGTAATTCACAGCAGAGGCCCAGGGTTGCCAAGCAACCATATGGTGAATCTCTTGTTTGGTGAACCCCAATAGGATGACATAGGCAACCCCAAGCTTGCTTTAATCATATGAGTAATAGGAAGATTCCTAAATAGGCAGGCTCATCTGGTTGATGGGCTGGCCATCACAGAGAAAGCTTTGGCGCAAGGGAGAAAGGTGGGCAGGATCAATGATCTGGTTAAGAGCCATGGCAGGAGGAGGAGAAACTGGTTCTGTATGAGCAAGGGCAAGTGTATCTTGCCTGGCACTACTACAGGCCAGTCAAGTTTAGGATTTTTCTGTGTGGGAGGAGAACAGCAGGGTTAATGTGGTAAAAATATAATAAATTCCTGCAATTTTCCAACGTTTAAATGGCATAAACAGCAATTTTTATTAGATAAAGATGCCAACAAGGGAAGGGTTGTCAGTGTTCCCAGCTATATCCTGCTGGGAAACTGCATTTTTACTTACTGTCAACTCCTTATTGACTGTCAAAGGGTTATTCTTAAGCTGGGCCC
Source organism: Entomophthora muscae (assembly GCA_014839935.2). Taxonomy (NCBI): domain Eukaryota; kingdom Fungi; phylum Entomophthoromycota; class Entomophthoromycetes; order Entomophthorales; family Entomophthoraceae; genus Entomophthora; species Entomophthora muscae. The sequence goes on along the minus strand of QTSX02005919.1, from coordinate 88,271 downwards.
CATTGGCAGGCTCTGATTTGTCAGTTAAGGGGATTAATTTGCTATTCTTGTCCTTTGAAAGCTGTCAGGGGAATTTGGGGTCATTTGGTAGCCCAAGCCCCAATTCCTTGGTCTCAGAGGGGGTGGGCCAATTAAAAATCTTTTTTTCTTGGCATTGGAATGGCTTCCAATTGTCCCCAGGTTTAGCTCTTGTCAGGGTTCAATTCTCCACTTAAAATTAAAGTTTTTCTTAAGTCAATCAATGCAATTGACTTTGCAAAAAATCAGTTGTGTAATTGCTTTATTGTAGGTAACAATCCTATGTAACATAGGGTTTTGTTGGGCCCATTATGAACCCTGACATGGACAATGTATTGTTGGGGATCATTTACATCAGATAGTGCATGTGTGGCTATGTCAGAGGAGAACATATTTGATTTCAGGGGGAGGCTGGTGACCAGGTGTCACTCCATTAGGTGCTTGAACAAATCTTTTGGAGGAGGATGCTCATGGTCTTCAGGTGGAGTTTTCTGGGATTCAAGCTTGTTGATGACAACCATTGAGGGGCATCTTTTATGCTCACACTTGAATTGCTTTAAAGCACCTGATTTGAATATCTTATTGATATAGATGTAATAGCTCTCATATATACCAGCTGGCCTCTCCTAGGCAGTCAGCATGAATAAGAATGTGGGAATATCATCAGGGATGGTGAAAGTTCCATCCTTGTCACAGAAGTTCTTGATTCTCTCCAGCACAAAGCCCAGAACATCCTTTTTAGCCCACCTTTTGATTGATCCTTTCTTTATTGGAGTTGAAGTTGAAGTTGGCATGGGATTTTGAGTGGTCTTGGAGGGACTCTTTTCCTTATTCTGAGTATCATATTCATTTGAAACTTATTTTTCATCATCTTTTGGTGTTTCATCTTGGGCTTCTTGGTTGGTCTTCTTTGTAACATATCACTTCTTATTCTTATCATCCTTTGACTTGTGACTTTTGATGGGAGTGTCATCCCCTGTACTATTATAGAAGGAAATGTCTGAGGAGCTGCTAGTGGTTTTATTTGATTGCCCTCCTTCAGAAGATTGGGTGACTTCTTTGTTTTGGGCACTAGCTTCCTTAGCCTTGCTGGCTGACTTGAACTGTTTTCTGTGTGGCATATATTAATAAAAACTATTTTTAAAATATTTGATTTTTAACAAATTTTATTTTTAAATTATTAATTTTTGTTTTGAGTTGCCTTGTTTTTATTTGTCTTGTTTTTAGTTGTCACATATTTAGTAGTAAAAGTTATAGTGTCCCTTGTTAGCTTCAAAAGTTGGGTTTTGCAGATGGTTTTGATTGTTAATTTTGGGAGTTTATTGTAAGATATTTTGATAAATTAAAGAGGGGGATTTAGGGGAGCTTTTATAGTAGAATTTTGGGTGTTTGATATTGGGTTGTTTTGGTTTTTAATTAATTAAGCCTTCTAAAGCTTAATTAATTTTTAAAATAAAATGCTAATATTTATTTTGATCCAAATTTTGCTGTTGACAGAAATTGGTCTTATACTTGACTAGTCTAAAAATCCCTAGATGTCTAAGGGCTTGAGGCTCAGAGCAGTTAATCCCTATTATTTGATGAAAAATCTTCTCCAAAAAAGCCAAAAACGTTTAGTTGGTACCAGAAAACATAGTGTTTGGACCTTATAATTTAAGCTTTAATCAATGAAATTTATTGCTAATATTAATATACTGGTATTAATAACATAATATAATTGTTAATAATTTATTATGTTTTAATTTTTGAGTTTATACTTCTGAGAAGTATAATAAATAAGATAAGGGGAAGATTTAAGAAGAGAATGATAATGTATTGGTATGAATATAGGATAATATATAGTATCATGACAAGCCACATGCTGTCCATGTATGTCATGGGGGTCATGGGGCTTATCTGAGTAATGTTCCTCTTGGGTCACAAGGCTTATTCAAGTTGTGTTCCATTTAGTATCTGGACTGGGTGATCCCTGTCATAGATGGTTGACTGATAGTGATGCCACTGACTTAATGATTAGTTGGTGAGTTGTTTGGTGAACTACTCAGGGTATTAATTCCCTGAGAGGGAGTAATCAAAGATGTTGCGGCATCTCCCCCTGGGGTGCTAGAAGGCGGAGCCTTGGGAATTTTCTTAAGAGCGTCGGGGATGCAGGCTTGGTATTGATCCAGTTTGATGTTGGGGACAGGGAGTCTTGAGTTGTGCTGAGCTGTCCTTGCTTTGCACAGGCAGAGTAGGTTGTGGTGCATACATTTCAGTTCAGTCCAAGCTCCAATTCCTTTGATGAGGTAGGTGTTATTAGGCTTGACCTCCATGATAATGCCTGGTCCACGTAATCCTGGGTCCAATTTGTGCTGGTTGTGAGTTGACAACCCAGATTTTGTCCCCAACTTGGAATCTTTCTTGTTGTAATGGGATTGCTTCCCTTTTGACCCTTTGGTGTTCTATTTTCTCTTGGTCTTTTCTGGCTTTTAGTACATTGGGGTCCCTTTTGTCTGGCACATTTTTGGGCAGAGGTAATTGTGGTCTTGCAGATGTACTGACAAGAGCAGGCTTTTGTCCATAGACAAGCTCATAAGGGCTTTTGCCCATATTGTGGTTAACTTGTGTTCTACAGATCATGAGCGCTGTTGGGAGCATGTCAACCCAGGCCTTTGGATTTTTAGCAGATGACTTACTTAGGGCTTCTAAAAGTGCGCCATTTAGTTGTTCTACTTGTCCATTTGCTTGAGGGTGATATGGACTGGCTGTGATGTGTTTTATTCCATTTTTGGTAAGGTAAATGCTGGTGTCAATGGCTTTAAGTTTGGTGCCTCCATCCATGATCAGGAGTTCAGGTCTCTCAAATTTGGCTATGATCTCTTTTCCAATGAATTGCCTCACATTGTTGCATTTATGCTCTTTGGTGGCTTGTGCTACGGGCCACCTGGTTGCATAGTCAATAGCTGTGATGATGTACTTCTTGCCCTTGTTTTTGCCAGGCATTGGTCCCAAAATATCCAGCAATCATACCTTGAAGGATTGTGTGATGGATACAGGTACTACTGACTTGGGTGGTGCTTTGATTTGGGCATACTTCTCACAGACTTTGTATTGCTCCAGTACCTCTCTAATATCATCTGGCATATTAGGCTACCAGTAGTGTGTCTTGAGGTACTCATGTAAGTTCCTGCTACGGGTATGTCCCAAGTCTCTGTGATATCTGAGGATATTGTCAATCTTTTGCGTTGATGGAACGTAGGGTACGGTATCACCATTCAGAAGTATGTGGTATAGTGTACCATATATGTTTTTGAAAAGGTGTTTGTTCTTAAGGATCTTCTATTGGATGTCCATTGAGAGGCCAGGTGGGAACCCTTCCTGGAGATTCCCCACAATTAACATGGGCCAGTTGGGGTCACCATCAGTGCAGAGGACATCTTTGCTGTATAGCCTTGACAGGGCGTCTGCAGTAAGCATTTCCTTGCCTGGCTTGTATTCAATTTGTATGGAGTATCTCTGTATGAGACTCACCCATTCAGCTTGTCTTCTTGACAAGTGTTGTTGTTTTTTGAAGAATATCAGCAACTTGTGGTTGGTGAGTACCTTAAACATTTGGGCTCCTTCCAGATAGTATTGCCACTTCATGAGGCAGAGTATGATGTCTACTAATTCCTTGTTGTGTATGGGATGTCTTTTTTTTGCTGTCAGATAACTTCATTGATTCATATACCACAGGGAGGAAGTCTTTTTCTGCCATTTGGATACGGAGTACTCCTCCTATGGCATAATGGGAAGCATCAGTTTCTAGCTCATAGATTCCCTCACAATTCAGGTATTGGAGGATAGAGGTGATGACCATGTGTTCCTTCAGTTGGCGGAAGTGTTGATCACGTAGCGGTGTCCAGACAAACTTGGTTGTTTTTCCCATAATGGCAGACAGGGGGGCTATTAGGGCACCCCAGTCAGGGATGAACCTTCTTACGTAGGCTACCATTCCAAGGAAGGTTCTGAGTTCACTCTTATTTCTTAGAGCTTGCATCTCAGTTATGGCACGTATTTTGTCTGGGTCTGATTTGATTCCGTCCTTGCTGATAATGTGACTTAGGAATACAAGTTCTGTCAAGAAGAACTCACACTTTGACAGGTTTGCAACCAATTGGTTCTTTTCCAGGGTGCAGAGGACCAGGCGGACATCTTCCCAGTGTTATTCAAGGTTGGGACTGTAAATTATGATGTTGTCCAGGTAAATAATTGCTCATTTTTTGATGTGTTCCTTGAAAAATTTGTTCATGAAGGTCACAAAGGTACTGGGAGCGTTTGAAATGCCAAAGTTGAGAACAACACATTCAAAGGATCTATATTTAGTTCTAAATGTGGTCTTTGGAATGTCTTCAGGTTTCACGCAAATTTGGTGGTAACCTGCTGTCAAATCAATTTTTGTGAAGATTTGGGACCCTCCAGGGTGTCAAAAAGGTTGTCAATTAGGGGCAGGAGATACCTGTTCTTAATTGCAACCTCTTTAAGCGCTCTGTAGTTGGTGACCAGGCAGAGTCCTCATCTTTCTTTGCCACAAAGAAGACAGCAGCACCAAAAGGTGACTTTGATGGTTGTATGAGCCCTTTTTTGAGCGCTTTGTCAAGGTAAGCTTTTAGGACGTTGTCTTCTTGTGGTGTGAGGCGGTAGATAGATTGTGCTTTAGGTACACTCCCTGTTGTAGATTGAATGGATTAGACATTAAGTTGTCTATCTAGGAATTGAGCAACAGAATGGTTGCGCAATTGCGCTATTGCATCCTGATTTTACTAGGGATAAAGACGTTTAAAACGCATCTAAAATAGGTGTTTAATTTGCCTTTTGAATGCGCACAAGGCACAGGCTTTAATTCTGCAATTATAAATAGAAAAACAAATTTATTTATATCTACCTCCTTAAGGAAAGCCGCGTAGAAGCAGTTGTTCTCTTGCAGTGGACTTTTAGCTGTGCCAATCCACTCTCCTTCATTAGGGAAGTCCTTTTTTCTGTGCCTCCTGCCCCTGGTGGCAATTCCCCTGCCTCACACTATATAAGTGCAATACTATCTAAATAAACACCAGTCTTGTCTATACACCTTATTATTCTTCTGTCCTTCATAGGCTGTCACTATACCATCAACTGGTATAGTATTAAAAATTAGGTCCCTGACTAACTGTTTGTAGAAACTAGCAACCCCTTGCTGCAACTTTTACAACACTCCCTTTGAGGTTGATTTTGTGTTGTATGCCGCGGTCAGGAGGTAGTCCTGGAAGTGTTTCTTGAAAGACAGCAGGGAACTTGTTAACTAGCTGGTCTTGGATGTGGTCCTCTTCACATTGAGTTTCCATATTTTTAAAGAGGATAACCTTGTATATGCAGGAGCTCTAATTGATTTTGCTAGGGTCAGTTTCCTCTTCTGTTTCCATGATTTTCACAAATACATGGTCCCTCATAAGTGTATCAAGGTGAGTTGGGTAAACATTGTGATGTACTTCTCCTTGTTGAATGGTGAGGGTAGCACTATCCCAGTCAATGCAAGGTTTGGTCTTTCTCATCCAGTCCAGGCCAAGTATAACATTGTACTAGGGGATTGATATGATGGGCCCACTGAGTGTGGTTTGCACATCTCCAATTTGGGTGCAGAAAGGTTTTGCCTCTTGAGTAACTGGTGTGCTTCTGTTACCCACCATGATGACTCTCCTGATACTGCTTTGGGTGGTAGGTAGTTTCATGAGGTCATAAAATTTCTTGTTGACAAGGGATTGGTCTGCTCCAGTGTCAAATAGTGTGGTGTCCTGATATCTGCAAAAACAGAAAGGATAAGCAAGGAGTTTATTTTCAGTTTGGGCAGCAGACAGTAGAGGGTTGCTGGAGGGTACTTGGATCATGGTAATTGAATCCACATCCTGGTCCCTGTAAAAGTCTTGTAAAGAGGGGGAGGATGGCTTGCCTAAGCACCCCCTGAACTTTTCCCTCCTTGTTGGTGTCTTCAGTGCTTGCCTGGTTGGCTTGTGCAGTGTGATTCCTAGTTTGAGGATGGGTGTTGTTGGCTCAGTTGTTCTGCTTATTGGGTCAAGGATCCTTCTTGGCTGTAGAACTCTCCTTGCGCTTGTTGGTTGCATGTAGATCATCAGATTTCTGAGCTGTGCATTTTTCTTCCAAGAATACATCTTCAAGGTTCTTGCAGTGGGTCATGTCAAACTGATGTCTAATGTGCGTGGGAAGGCCATTGTAGAAGTCCAAACGTGGCCCAGGTTCATCAAAGTTGATAGTGTTGGGAGTGCGGCCATGTAAGTCTTTATATGTGGCAATGTACTCCTTGATTGTTTCTGTCATCTTGAAGGTTTGAAGCTCTATCATAATCACTAAGTCAGAATCATTCATGGAGAACTTTTTGAGGAATGCAGTTTTGAATAGCTCCCATTTTTCCTTCTGATTGGGGTGTTGGGCTAGCCATCTGCTTTTAAAATGTGATGTGGTTCCTGTAACACAAAGGGCAATTTCACTGACCCAGAGTCTTTGGGGTAGTCCATTTGCTCAAATTTCCTTTGTGTACTGTTGATCCAAAGAGAGACATTTTTCTGACGTAGTCCTGCAAAAGCTCTAATCTTGGCTGTACACAGGTGTTGGAACACAATATTGGGTATCTCAGGTTGATGTGGTCCTGTTGTGGTTGGTGCTGTGGGTAACAGTCTGTGGGCTTTGAGAGTGTTGTACTGTTTGACAGGGACAAGGACGTTGTTGTAGATAACAAGGCCTGCAGGAACGTCTTGCCCTTCTTTGTAGTCTCTCCAGCTGTTAGGGAATACCATTTCTTGGGTCTTTTTCTTAGGAGTAATTTTTCCTTTGAGTTGGGTAGGTATGGATAACCTACCTGTGCTACCACTGTCAAGTTTATACTTCTGGGAAGTATAATAAATAAGATAAGGGGAAGATTTAAGAAGAGAATGATAATGTATTGAATATGAATATAGGATAATATATAGTATTGTGACAAGCCACATGCTGTCCATGTAAGTCATGGGGGTCATGGGGCTTATCTGAGTAATGTTCCTCTTGGGTCACAAGGCTTATTCAAGTTGTGTTCCATTTAGGATCTGGATTGGGTGATTCCTGTCATAGATGGTCAACTGATAATGGTGTCACCAGTTTACTGGCTGGCTGGTGAACCATTCAATGATCTTCTTGGGGTGTTTATTCCCTGAGAGGGAGTAATCAAAGATGTTGCAACATAATGTAAAAAACATTTCTTTTTATTGTATTAAATTTTAAATAAATTTTAAATATCAAAAATTAAAAATAATTAAGGATTTGTAATATTTTATTAATGTGGGTTAGAGGGAAGTTTGACTTTATTAGGGATGACAGAAAATCTGCCTGTTTTTAATTGGTATTGAATTACATTTTCCTTTTGACTCTCCTTTCATTTCCATATAAAAAAATAAGGTAAAAAATCAAAATTTGGCCAGTTGACAGGAAATGGCCTGTGTAATTTTTGAAAATGGTTTTTAGCTTAAGTTAAGCATTATTAAAACTAAACTAATCAAAAGAAAAATAAACTATATAATTATTTTAAAATGAGTTCTATCAACCAATTTTCTGTCAAAATGACAGAAAATTGGTCCACAGAACAAAAATTGACGGAACATCTGCCTGCCCCTGTACTAACAGCTCACCTGGGGTATAAGGCCCAACAATCAACTGCTGCCTTTGAAGAATCCCACTGTCAGGATACTAGGAGTGCTGTGGTGCTCCTTCAGGTGAGGGAGGGGCAGATCCAGATACAGGCATGGACCACCATATGATGAGACCTTACTTTACCATGTAGGAGAGGGCCTTCCCAGCCATAGCCCAGGGTCCAGCCACTGGCAAGGTAGAATCAATTAACCCTGTGAGTGCTAGGTATAGCACTCCCAGAAATTGACTACTCTGGCCAGTGGCATCAGAAGTGGGGGTTATTGGGATGGTTGGTTTAGGCGTGAGGGGTGGTTTCATTGGGACTAAGTAGGCAGCAGGATTATTGTATTTAATGTTGAATATCAAAGGGTATATGGTGATTTCTTTGCTGTCACAGATTATTTGATAGGGATTCTTGGGAGAGTCTGGGAAAGTGTACCACTGCAAGTCTTCCAAAGTCCAGGGTTCATGATCAGGGTTATGTGGATACTCAGTGAAGTTTACAGGGCTAAACAGAGCGTTGGGGGGGACAGTGGTATTCAAACACTTCTGGTTTGTCAGCTGGTGCTTGGAAATCAATCCCTGAGGTTGAGTACTGGTGCTTGGGTGATTGCAGATGAAAAAGTATCAAAAATAGGTATGGAATTAGATTGGTGAATCAAAGGTTCATAACAACTTTATTTGGTAAGAATGACAATACAGAATCTTTCTGGTGCTTCTGGCTTATATACTCATTCACATGCATGTGCCTCTGGGCATTCTTCTAGTGATATCTGGGCAACAAGGTTTGGCATCTCAAATTCTGCTGGTTGGTTGGCTGCTCCATCATCATTTTTGGGGTCTTCAGGAATAGTTGCTTGGCTTGCTGATGGCCTATCTTTGTTTGACTGGTCATTGGTTCTGGCAGGGTTGGCTGCAGGTGTCATGGCGTCATTTTCATTTTTGGTTATCATTTCTGGACTGGCTTGACAGGAATTTCTGAGGCAAAAGAACTTGATTAAAAAAGGGGTTCCCAATTGGGAACCCCAAATTACTAAATGGAGGGTGGGCTTGAACTGGGAGTTCTGGGCAGCTAAATTTAGCTTGCCCAGGCCCAGCAAACCCCACCAAGGCTTGAGCATAGCTTTTGGGGCCCAGAACGGGCTCCACAACTACTGCCAGGGTGTGATTGATTTCCACACCTGGATATTTGCTTTTAAAAGCAAACCCAGGTGCAGGCAAGCTCCTGCCACCCGCTCCCCCGCCTGGTGGATGGGAGCGGGCTTGAACTCTGTTCTGGAATTCAAAATTGTTACTTTTTGTTGTGTTTGGCTCCTGTGGACAACATCCAGGAGGATACAGCAGAAATCTTTATAACAAAAGATTTGAGGTTTGAAGCTAGCCTTGGGTTAGCCTTCAGGGAAAAATTAAGGGCACATAACTTAATTTCCTGGAATACAAGATGAGGATTTTTTTGGCAAAAAGGAAAGAAAAAAGCTTGAAGAATATTAAATCTAACACAAATGTGGATAAACTTGTCTTTATCAGGAGAAATGATTCTACTTAAATAGTAGGCAAGGGTCAATGATCACGCATTAGGTAGACAGAGTGGCAGAGGGGGTCACATTGGGCTAAAATCATACCAGGATCATTCAAGGGTTGGTATGGCCATCCAGAATGGGTGGACATTGATGTCAATCCATTTATAGAAGGCAAGAAATATCCAAAGTCAAAGGCAAAACTGACCAAATCTTTGCACATATCACTATGCAAAGGCCATATCAAAATAGCATTAATGGTGCAATTTCTGACACTTCTGTAACACCCACTCAGAGGGTACCAACAACTGGTGCTATGAATAACCACCACAACTTAATTCTTTGTTGTAGCTACGCTGTTTTAGCAGAGTTACAAGGGAAAAATGTTTGTAAACTAGATAATATTCTTTATTGAGAGATAATGATTATATAGTTGATGTGAATCATGGATAACAGGAACATGATAACGTTGATCACACAGTGGTATAGCAAAGGGGGTGGCTTGATCCTGGAAATGATTCAAGCACCAAAACAAGGTATCCATTGTAAGGGATCATCATTTGTGTAAGGTCTTGCCCAATAAGGCGCAATATTATAAACTATACCGTGCAAAGCGTTTGGATTTAAGTTTAGAAGATATAAAAAAGTAGGCACAGTTTGTAGGAGTACCTTTAACAGACCTGCCAAAAATTTATGATTATACATAAAAGGTGTCATAGAATTAACTAATCCTAAAAAAACTATATAAAATAAAGTGTTAAACAAGGATTTGTTGGTAACCAAAGGTATATCCACATCAGGATATTCCCCTTGGGAATATCTCAACATAAAGCTAGTCAAATTATCCCTAAAGTAAAAAAATGGTGACAACAAGCTAAATTATTGTTGTCTAACTATCTCCATTATAATTATGCTAGCTGTTTGAGCATGGGAGGCAAATTTAAAAACTAATAAGGTATCTAATCTAAACCTAAGCTACTTTTAATTTAAAAGATGACAAACTAAGCAAATATCAAAGTTAGAATTTGGAGAATGAAAAATATAATTGAAGTAAAAAACCTGTAAACAGTGATTGGGGAAAAACCACTTAGAATTTCAGCTTAAAAAGCTTACTTTCTCTGGTGTATTTTTTTATAGGCAAGAAAAACCAAGTCTTGGGGAGATCTTCAGGGAAAAACAGGGAGTTTTCTGAACAGATGTGATTGATAGACAGAGGGGAAGAACACATGGTGATGGGGAAGCAGCTGGCAACAGGAGCCCAAGATCTGCATAAGCAGTGGGGAGAACAGTGGTTGTGTAAGCCAAGGAGTTAAGAGTAAAAAAATAAAACCTATCTAAGAATAGGAATTATATAAAATTGAATCAAATTTGAGTTGCGCACACAAAGGAGCGAAAGCAAAAGGAAACCCAAGAGCAAAGCAAAAGCAACCTGAAAGCAAACAAAATCAAGGTAAGTTTTCAATTAAAACAGACTAATAAAATCTAATTCAAATAATAATTTGAATTTCAAATTCTAAAGATTTTCTGAAGCCTGCCCTTTGGGGCAGGGCACAACAATTTGTTCATGTTGTTGGATTTGGAAATTTGAGGCAACTTCCTAGTCTGGCTTCAAGTGACTGGATAATTAAATTGTGGTCACAAACCTGCTTACTCAGAACCTTGCTAGTGGGTTGAGCCTGCTGTTTTGACATCTTCATAAACCACTGTCTGGCCAACCCAGTGCCCCCTTGCTCCACCACATCTGTTATGGTAGAAAGACAAATGGAAGGAACAGTACATCATTGTAAAGTTAAAAACCAGCAAAGAACTGTTGCTAAACCCTTGAAAGAAATAGACAACTTAAACGCCCTCATTGACAAAAAATGGATCAAAGCAGGGGTTGCCCAAATAGCCCTGAAAATTTAGACTTGTCGTATTTTCCCCAATTAATTACAACAAGAAAATTACACATTATATCCTAGCAGGGGATGGTAGCGCTATACCTGCTGGCTGCCTAGATTTTTCAAATTAAATGTCATTGAGTTGAACTTGAAGGCAAGACCCCAAACTGCTGAAAATATTCTTAACAACCAATCAGATGCCATTGAAGCTCCTCCTCCCCCATACTAAGTTGCCTTAAAACTTTTCCCATTCCCCTCTAGAAACTTGTTTCTAGATACTTTACTCACAGTGAATATTAAAGAAGTTTTCAAAAAATGCTTGAATACTTGGGCCTCCTGGCCCCTGTGTTTGATAACTGGGTGTCAGCGGCAGTCCAGCTGGCTGCTGACTCTCTGGATGTACCATGGCCTGCCCTTTATATTTTTTTCTCCATCTAATCTCTATTCTGATTTTTCTCTTAGAATGATTTTTTTGGCCTCCATTTTGACAACTTTGTTCTGCTACACCTCTCAAGGATTGCAAATTCTTCCCTGCTCCTCTCAATTTGGCCTTACGCTTCTCAAGCAACTGATGATCTGTTTGCTATCTCCTCATTGGTTTTCTTTGAACAGCGCTGCTTGCCATTAGACCATAACAATATCCTTAGCAATTTAAACTGTCATGTACTACCCCTTGACATGCTTCAGCCGGAACTTTGGACAATTTAATGTCCACACAAGGTGTTTAGTTGGGTGATGACTATGTATCCTATCATCATAGCATCACCCAGGTTTCAACTTGGCAACTCAGTGCTTCATATGACTCAAGTGATCCCCCACATTCTTGGATATTACAATAGTCAAGATGGATGGGCATGCTGTCAAAAAGCATGTCAGGTGAGGCTTGGTAGTGCAGGTTCTCATAGTCTCTAATCAGCTCCCTGACTGTTCTGCTTGCACAAGGGTTTGACCTCCCTGGAGATCATTGATGTAGTGTATTTTAATATGAAGCATGCTAGGAAGCCAGCTTTAAAAGGGCATCACACTTTCTCTGTGTTTTCTTCATATCACTCATCACACCAGGTCCCAACATCATAAGTAGGTTAAATGGCAATCTCTGCACTCCAGAAGCATTCAGGGCACTTCATCTGTGTGAGTTTGCTTTGAGTAACTACATCCATACAGCAGTGTTGTCATTGTTGGCACCTGTGAGCTTCTCAATAGCAGCACCATGTAGTTCTTGAGCCACATGTACTGGCATCTGATTTTGATTGGGTTTCTGCTGTTGTTGAGGGATTGTTGCAGACGTCAGGAAGAATCCTTATACTGAGAAAGTGTTAAAGTCAGCTGGGCACATCCACTTCTTGTTAGATGATATGTCCTTTGGGGATGGTGGAGCCTGTGGTGGAGGGTATCCAGCCTGGGAAATATCAACCATGATACTCGTGTGAATTTGTCTTTTGTGGTGTGTGGCATGTGTTGGGAATTTTTCCAACAAAAAGGTACTATGAAGACCTTACTGTTGCTGCAATGTTGTAACTTTGCTGTTTTAGTAATTACAGAAAATGGAATATAATATTAAACTAGATGATGTCTTTCTTTTAAAATAAAAGATTATATAGTTTTTGGTGAACATTCAGGTGTAGATAGATGTTCCTACTATATGGGGCAATATCTCTGGGAAATAAGTTGCACTGTATATATGGAACTATTTAGCCATGATGCCTCAGCAGCAAACTTGGTTCAATACATTCTGGCTACAGATCTTGGGCAGATTGTGTTAGGCTACAAGTCTTATTTTCTGACTCAGAGCTTTGCTAGAAGGTTTTTTGCAGTTTTGATATCATTTTAACCTAAAAGGCCAGGGCACTTCTGAGCCACTGTCAGCTGCTTGGCAGTAGATATACTAACTCCCCACTAGCAGCCTTGCCAGTAACCTGATACTCTATATCAGGTCAGTCTTAACAGCAAACTTAGACATTTATGAATCTAACTTATCAAAGAACAGAAATTTGTCATGGACATGGTTTTCCCAGGTGTGGCTAGGCCAAAGTGCTACCACCTGGGGAAACCCGCTCCAAAGCCCTGCCAGCTTGCACAATTGTAGAATTAAATCTAACATTTGATCACAAGTGGGTGATGGCAAGGAAAATTGAGTCCAAGCGGGGCACAGATGTCCCACACTCAATTTTCCCAGAAACTATTGTTTGGTTTTCAAATACTGACCTCCAAGGAGGTCAGGTAACAGTATATAGAACCATCATTGGTGGTATCTGTAAGCTGAGCAAATACCAAACACAAGGAGGCCACCTCATCAAGATGAACCCAAGGCATTTAAATAACATCATTTCCAACAAACTATCTTAGTAATTTGATGTTTTCCTTTCAAATAAATCTCTTGCCTCATGATTCACTTATTTCAATATCTTCCTATCTGATTTGTAATAACAAGATTATTAGACTGCATTTTTGCCACTCTGATTTCCTTGTAATCTTCCTCCTCCTGCTGAAATGATTCCTGAAACCCGCGGAATTGAATGTGAACCTATCTATGCTGCTGATTTCTTGATGTTGAGCCAAATTAAAGTCTTCCTCTTTTACCTGTGCATTATAATCTGCTGTACCTTTCCATATTCCATGTTAAAAGGTTATCACTTCAGAGTAAATAAACACTGTCTCCTCCTCATTGGTAATGTCATCCTTATTTAGGTATATATTCCCCATTTGATCAACTATGACGAGCTCTCACTCTACTCCACCATGCCAAAATTGGAGATAATTTGCAATGTAAGTGGATAGGATCTGAAGAATATTATAAATCCCAGTAGAATGTTTAGCATGATAATATTGCAATGTGAGTACCTTTGATGAAGCTGGAAGGAGGCATGTTCAGCCTGATAGTGCCCTTTAAACTTTGCTTGAGGTTTGTAAGATCAGTTGATTCTGGGGCAGAAGCCTAAAATAGTAAAGCGTTTAATCTTCAAGATACGATATTTTGCCTGAGAAAAGTTTTAAGCTGAGCTTCTGGGGAGGCAGGTTTGAGATCTTAAAGGAATATCAAATGTGATAACAGGCTAATCCTTAATCTCTCTAATGGAGGGATGTCATTTTGGATAATATTAGTTATCAACAGCCATGAACAATAACTATATTTTCCTTAAATATTTTCATTAATACCTGCTAGTCTATTCAAAACAACAATGAGACATGAAACTACTTACAGGTAGATGCTAAAAAATTAGTTTTATTGGTCGTGTTGAGGCAGAAATGCGATCAAGAGAAAAATAGGAAATATATTAAATGGTGATATTTTAAAGGAATTGGAACTTATTGTGGGTTTGACCTCGTCTTCTTTCGGCAGTGGAATTATAGAGGGTGTACTTCCAAATTGATGCTGAGTAGCGACAGTCCCAACTTTCGTGGGGTTCAGTTGAGTTAAAAATAGAAGCTCTCCAGAAAGGCCAATAACGCGAATCTCAAAAGAAGATATGACCTTTGCTTCCAGCTTTGGAGCTTCAAAGACATTATCTTCTTTCCGCAGCAACAAAGCCCAAGTGCCATCAGGGAGTTTGAATTCCGCCCGCTTAATAGGCTCTTTATGATGAAGGATTCTAAATATTAACGATAGGAAGTTCCGGATGCTTACTGGAATGAAGTAAAGTATTCCCCGACTTCTACCCATCGAATCATCATAAACTTTTCAGGACACGGCACTATTGTCCAATTGATTGAGAGCTGCTGGTCGATACTTGTTTTCAACTTTGCAAATCCTTCCACATTCAGAGACAAATCAGTATCACTGCAGTCTATGCACTTATCCGTCACGTAGGCTAAAGTTGTTTCCTGGGAGCTATTGACTTGTAGACATGCGCCACACATAGTAGCCTGGGAATACCATTTTCTGCCAATGGCAGCCCGAATCGGAAAGATGTCGTTCGGAAAAGAACATAATCCACCCTCTGCTCAAGTCAGCTGAAATCAAATCTGCTGCTTACCCAAGCTAACAACGCTAGCCTTCCCATTAACGCTATACCCCGAAACCGAGGTAAATAATATACATACTAATATACCATATAGATTCATACTTAATATCTAATTCAAGTTTATTTTAGTGACATAATAGTTTCACTGGAACGAAGCTTGAATTGAAATGCTATCAAAAGTAAAGGAATCATATTAGTCTATCGCTAAAGTCATCGAACTAACTAGAAAATGCAACTTGTAAAATGTATTCTGACAACTATTTTTAAGAAAACCCCTGCCACAATAGGGCCTGCACTTAATTTTTAGAATTTGTAAAAATTAAGAAAGTAGTTGAAGTAATCTTAATGATTTCAACTTCAGCCGGTTTTAGGATTAACAAAATACGAAAGTAGAATGGATTTTAACAAACTTGAGTTGATAAAAAGAAGAAACTCAAATGAAAAATAATGCAGCTTCCTGAATTAGATTACCTTATACTAGTTCCTTTGAAATTTAAATTAGTTGAGTTAAATAAGCCAACTTGCAGATATTTCTTTCAGCTTCATATTGTGGCAAACCTAATAAAGGTTGCGAGAGAGGCACTAAATTTGGAATCAAATCCACTTATTCTGAATAGAGCAGCGCCAAAGCCTCGATTTCAAGGTGGAAATATGAATTGAGGTGCCCATAATAAAATTTTAACCACCTGTGGACAAGCCATAATAGATCTATCCCACCAGAAGGATTTGGCCCCTCCTCAAGAAGTAAAGAAATATACATTGTAGTGAATTCTAATTGGCTACAAATATTTAGAATTCATTCCAGTCAGCTCGAATCAAAATTTTGTAACTGACTTATATTCTTGCTTCCTTGACTCACAAAAAATCATCTTTATCTCTTCCACTAGACTTTCAGTGCTTTTTATAACTGATCCGCAGAGGCAGGCGCTGCTGTCTCCTGCTGTGGTTTGCCCTTGTTTTCCCCTTTTTATATTTGTGTTGAATATTCAATATTTGTTGTCCATTGCAACAGCATACATTTACCATTTTTAACTTTGAACCAATTCCATATTCAAAATCACAATCATTAAAACAGAGACATTTAAAGATAGCATCCCATTTACATTTACATACAAATGGGACATTATTTTTCTTGTTATGTCTAAGTATCAGATTGAATATTTTATAGCTTAATTACTGTTGAGTTTATACTTCTGGGAAGTATAATAAACAAGATAAAGAGGAAATTTAATAAGAGAATGATACTTTATTTGATATGAATATAAGGTATTATTAATATATATAAAAGTTAGTCTGTCTATCTGTCTGTAATGTCCCCTCGAGTGGGCTCAAGCCGTAAGGGATTTGACTGAATTGATTTTTACTTAAAGTTGATTTTAAAAGTTGATTGTTAAGCCACAAGCTCAATTTGGCTCATCCTTACATTCAATCCCTTACATGCATCTTTGAGAGTACACAGATTGAATTCAGTGGAGTGTGGTCTAAATCATGTTGAACTGAAATATAAGCCACTCGAACTTTAATAAAGTTATATTTAATTACTTGAATTTTAAATTAGTGGCTAACACCACTCAAAAATATCAAAGTGGCTTATCTGTATAGATTACCTGACTCTAGAATGGGTGGATTGAAATTAGAAAAGAAGCAGCAATTGTTTGAGATCCTTTTATATGATTGGATGGTTATACTCTATGCTGAGGACTGAATTGACAACGAAAAGAGAGCTTGGTCAATTTAAAGCAATACAGTTTAAATTATGAATATAAATATTTAGTTTAAAGAAGGAGATGGTTGGCTTGGACATTTCGAAATTCTTATTCTTCAAGTGAGATAGTAGAACATTCCAATTCGATGCCACCTGATCCAAGTAGCTCCATATTGTTTCAGAGTAAACCTTGCTTGCCATAGCTTCATCCCAAAAGAACATCAGTGGAGTAAAAATGCTATGATAAAATTATGATTCAATATAATGCTTTTCATGAAGTTTAGAGGACGTTATTCAATTTTTCAGATGATTCCAATCACAATAGTACCAAACATGATAGCTCTAACTGCTCTAGATGCTGAGATATATAGTTAAGTGCTGGAATTGGGTTCACATCATAATCAAAGGCTCAGACTCGATTTGAAATTATCTAAATTTACTTTTAATGCACACTAAAAAAACTAAAATCAATGTATCTCAGTGAATGCTAAGCCAATTTTGATGTCCAATGGATTATTTTAAGGCTGCATATCAGCTCTACATTGTGAATGGATTTAAAAAAGCAAATACTAAAATTTAAAGTAATTAGTTTAGCCTTACTAATATTTTTAGCGATACTATACTTATTTAGGTTTAGTTTTTATTTATACTTGTAGTTTCAATTATATTTATTTAAATTTAAAATTAAAATTGTATATTCCATTTTAATAAAGCAATTAAATAAACTTTAATTAAACATGTGATAAGTACTCCAAGCCTAAAAACACAATAAAAACATATTTAATTGATTTATTAAATTCAACTTTAATTCTGTCCTTGGACGGGGCAACCACCTAGTATAGTATAACGGTAAGCCACATGTCGTCCATGTACGTCATGATGGTCATGGGGCTTATCTGAGTAATGTTCTTCTTAAGTCACGAGGCTTACTCAAGTTGTGTTTTGCTTAGGGGCTGGATTGTTTGATCCCCGTAGTAGATGACTGAATGATAGTAGTGTCATTGACTTAATGGTTGGTCGGTGTGCCATTCAGTGATTCATTTGGTGAACTACTCAGGGCGTTAATTCACCAAGAGGGAGTAATCAAAGATGTTGCAACATCTCTCCCTGGGGTGCTGGAAGGCGGAGCCTTGGGAATTTTTCTTAGAGCGTCGGGGATGTGGGCTTGGTATTGATCCAGTTTGGCATTGGGGACAGGGAGTCTTGAGTTGTGCTGAGCTGTTCTTGCCTTGCACAGGCGGAGTCGGTCATGGTGCATGTGTTTCAGTTCAGTTTGGGCACCAATTCCTTTGATGAGATAGGTATTGTTTAGTTTGACTTCCATGACAATGCCTGGTCCACAGAGTCCTGGCTCTAACTTGTGCTGGCCATGGTTGACGGCCCAGTTTTTGTCCCCGACTTGGAATCTTTCCTGCTATAGTAAGATTGCCTCTCTCTCAATCCTTTTCCGCACCATGTCTTCTTGTCTTTTCTGGCATGCTGTACATCCGGGTTATTGTCATCTGGTACTTTTTTGGCTGAGGTAATGTAAGAGATTACATCCCTTTCACAAATTCAACATCAAAAACTGTACAAAAGATTGGATATGGTGAGACCAAAATAGCATTTTTAAATGCAAAACCAAGTAATATGATGGATAATGAATTGATTAATGAGTCCAGATCAAATACACATTTAAATTTGATTAACAAATGCTCTATCATGCGTAAAATCAAAAGTGAAAGCAAAAACAAAAGCTTTAAGCAGTTCAAAAACATAAATTCTATTATAAATTCAAAAACCCAAGCTACAGATGAAGGATCTGACAATGGAAACAAATGAGTGTTTACAATGAGCTCTGAAAACCTCAAATTAGCCAATCAAACAAAAATTAAATGCTCAAATCCACACCAACAATATTCAGGGAACCAGCCAGCCAATCAGTTGAGTCAGATCAACCAAGCCAAGGAGGTACTATTCATCCAAACCCAAAAGACAACCACAACCACAGGGAAGAAGAATACTGTCAGGCATTAACCCAAATTACTTCTTTTCCTTGTATTGCAGGCTGCAGCCTGCTGCAGACCTGCAAAGCAATACTTTCCAAACTTACAATCACAGGATGGCCTGGTAACCACTATGTTCCTTTCCCCAATTCACTTCAGTATTTAAACTTAATATTTTTCCTTGAGCAAATTGCTCCAATAATTTCTTATTCCTATCAACCCAATAAATCTATATTTTCAAACATCTAAACTTGATTAGTAGATTCAAAAGGTTCCCCCTTCAACAACATGAAGTTCATATTCCTTGTATGGGCTTTTTGTCTGTTAATCAGTTATGGGCATGCCAATGTGAACTTTGAAACTCCCGAACCAACTCCCACAGATAAATCAGAAGATTAAATTTGATATTGTTTTGGTCCACGCTGTTGCCATGCTCCATACATAGAAACAGCACAATTCTCTCCCATAATACATCCCAAGGCCCCCTGGTTGGTCTTGGGGTACACCAGCATCTATTACCAATTAAACCATTTACTCTCTTTTTGGGAAGATTCCGCTTATTTGGTCATCACTTGCACATATTAATAATAGGGATTCCAGTAGTGTCCACTCTGGTCAAATTCAACTTGAGAGCTCTCCTTCATTCAATTGGAGAGAGACTTCCCAATGAGTGGATCCTTGACATGTAATTGTGGCCCTGCGGTTGTACTAACAAGGGTGGGCTTTTGCCCATAGACAAGTTTATATGGGCTTTTGCCCGTATTGCAACTGACTCAAGTTCTGCATACCATGAGTGCTGTTGGCAGCATGTTGACCCAGGCTTTTGGATTGTTAGCAGATAACTTACTAAGGGCTTCTAATAGGAAGCTGTTTAGTTGTTCTACTCATCTATTTGCTTGTGAGTGATATGAGCTGGTTGTGATGTGTTTAACTCTGTTTTTTAGTGAGATAGACATTAGTGTTGATGGCCTTAAGTTTGATGCCTCCATCTGTGATCAGAAGGTCAGGTTTCCCAAACTTGGCTATGATCTCTTTCCCAATAAAACGTCTTATATCATTTCCTTTGTGTTCCTTTGTAGCTTGTGCCATAGGCCACCTGGTTGCATAGTCAATAGCTGTTATGATGTACTTTTTGCCCTTGTTTTTGCCAGGCATTGGTCCCACAATATCCAACAACCATACCTCAAAGGGTTGTGTGATGGATACAGGTACTACTGGCTTGGGTGGTGCTTTGGTTTGGGTGTATTTCTCACAGACTTTGCATTGCTCCAGTACCTCTTTGATGTCATCTGGCATATTGGGCTACCAGTAGCGTATTTTGAGTTCTCATGTAATTTCCTGCTACGGGTATGTCCCAGGTCTCTGTGATTTCTAAGAACGGTGTCAATCTTTTATGTTGACAGAACGTAAGGTACAGTATCACCATTCAGAAGTATGTGGTATAGCGTACCATATACATTTTTGAACATGTGTTTGTTCTTAAGAATCTTCTCTTGGATGCCCATTGAAATGCCAGGTGGGAACTCTTCCTGGAGATTCCCCATGATCAACATGGGCCAATCAGGGTCCCCATCAGTGCATAGGCATGTTTACTGTATAGCCTTGATAGGGTGTCTGTGGTAAGCATTTCCTTGCCTGGATTATATTCAATTTGCATTGAATATCTATGTATGAGGCTTATCCATTTGGCTTGTCTTCTTGACAAATGCTGTTGTGTCTTGAAGAATATTAATGATTTGTGGTCAGTAAGGACCTTGAATGTTTGGGCCCCTTCTAGATAACATTGCCAATTCATGAGGCAGTGCACAATAGCTACCAATTCCTTGTTGTGTATAGAGTATCTTTGTTTGCCATCAGATAGTTTCCTTGATCCGTACGCCACAGGGAGAAAGTCTTTTTCTGCTGTCTGGATACAGAGTACCCCTCCTATGGTGTAGTCAGATGCATTGGTTTCCAACTTGTATATTCCCTCACAATTCAGGTATTAGAGGATAGGGGCGGTGACCATACATTCTTTTAATTGAGGAAGTGTTGGTCTTGTAGTGGTGTCCACATGGAAATGGTTGTTTTTCCTGTAATAGCTGACAGGGGGCAGTCAGAGCACCCCTGTCAAGGATGAATATTCTAGCGTAGGCTACTATGCCTAGGAATGTATGGAGCTCACTTTTATTTCTGGGGGCTGGCATTTTGGTTATGGCACATATCTTTTCTGGGTCTGGCTTGATTCTGTCTGTTGTAACTGTGCTGTTTTAGCAGAGTTACATGGGGAAAATATTTAGAAGATAGATAATAATCTTTATCGAGAGATAATGGTTATATAGTTCATGTGAATCAAGGATAGTAGGAACAAGATTGGTGATCACACGGCTGGATGGAAGAAGGGGGTGGCTTGATCCTGATAATGAGTCAAGCGCCAAATTGAGGTATCCACTGTGAAGGATCATCATCTGTTCATGTTGTTGGATTTGGTAATTCAAGTTGACTTCCTAGTCTGGCTTTGGGTGACCGGATAATCAGATTGCGGGTCACAAACCCGCTTGGTTGGAACCTTGCTGGTGGGTCAAGCCTGCAGTTTTGACACCCCCCGGCTGAAGGTTGGCCTCCTCTGGGGGCAGGTTGTCAGGGAGGTTGTCAGGAGCCCGGGCGCCATATTAAATCAGTTGTTGTTTGGTGGCAGGCAGGGCAGTTTCTCGTTGTTTCTGTCTTGCTTTGCAGGGTCGTAGGAAATTGTGGTGTAAGGTCTTGTCTTGCTTGCGTTTCCCAAGCCCTTGCACAAGGTAAGTGTTATTGTTGTTTACCTTTAGAATGATTGCTGGCCCTACTTTCTTGGGTTGTAGTTTGCTCTTGTCAACATCCATGACCCATACTTTGTCCCCAACTTCATGTCTATTGCAGATGGGAACAAAAGACTTTTGTAAGTGTTCCTTTTCTTTGGCTGCTTGTTCACGGTTGGCCTCTACTATTTGAGGATCTGAGCGAGGGGGACTTGACTTGGAATCTCCAGTTTGGGTCCTGTCAATGCTTGAATGATATTTGGCTGTGTGCTGTATACCAGTTCAAACGGGCTTTTCCCGGTGGATCTGTTCACTTGGGTTTGGCACACAAGTAATGCAGTTGGTAGCTGCTTATACCAGTCTTCAGTTCTCCCGGCGGTGAGTTTGGCTAGGGCTTGCACAAGGCTATCATTAAGCCGCTATATGCGTCCATTGGCCTGTGGATGGTATGGTGTTGTGACAGTGTGTTTGACCCCATTTTTGGTGGGGTACACATTGGTGTCTTTGGAGGTCAATTCTTTGCCTCCATTGGTTATCAGGAGTTCTGGCTTTCCTAATCTGCTGATTATTTCCTTGCCAATGAATTGTCAGACGTCGTTGCTGGTGTGTGCCTTCACTGCTTGGGCTACTGGCCACCTTGTCGCAAAATCAATGGCTGTGATGATGTATTTTTTGTTGTTGTGCTTTCCTGGCATGGGGCCCACAATGTCAAGAGCCCATACTTTGAACAGTAGTTGGGTTTGAATGTGAAGTACAGACTTAGGCGGGGGTTTGCTTTTGGCAAACTTTTTGCAGACCTTGCACTGTTCTAACACTTCCTGGACATTGCGGTATAAGGTTGGCCACCAGGCTTTATGCTTTAGGAATCTGTATAGATTTTGGCTCTTAGTATTTCCAAGATCTCTGTGGTTGCAAAGAATGGTATCAACTTGTTGATGTGTGAGGATGTAGGGAATGGTCGTGCCATCTGATATTTTTCTGTGAAGAGTCCCATATACGTCAGCAAAGAGATGTTCATTCTTGATGACCGTTTCTTTGGTGATATTGGTTGTGCCTGCAGGAAACCCTTTGTCTTTTGTACGTAGCACTAGGAGAGGCCAGTCTGGGTCAAGCCCATTCTCTCCCTTAGAAGCGCGGACATACAGGCGGGACAGGGCGTCTGCCATGGCAAGCTTGGCCCTGGGCTTATATTGGATGAGCATGTTAAACCTTTCTAGTATTTCCATCCACCACGCTTGGCGGCGTGACAGGTTTGCTTGTGTCTTGAAATAGATGAGCAACTTGTGATTGGTTAGTGCTGTGAATTCTTCCTGCTGTTCCAGGTAGCAGCGCCATTTGACTAGGCGGTGTACAATGGCCAGTATTTCTTTTTTGTGGATTGGGTATTGACACTTGCCATCTGTCAGTTTGCGCAACTTGTAGGCTACGGGCAGGAAGTCACCATCACTATTCTTAATTTGTAGTACTCTCCCAATGGATGCATCTGAGGCGTTGGTTTCCATCTGGTACTCTCTGTCTTGTTTGGGATATTGTAAGATGGGTGCTGTGAGCTTTTCTTTGAGACGTCTAAAACAGAGGTCATGTTGGGGGGTCCATACAAACTTGGACTTGGCGCCTGTTATGGTGGACAAGGGGGCAGTCAAGACGCCACAGTCAGGTATGAAGCGTTGTACATAGGCCACCATTCCCAAGAAGGTGCATAGTTCTGACTTGTCCTTGGGGGGTGGCATCCTGCAGATGGCTTGTATCTTTTGACTGTCGGGTTTGATGCTGTCTTTTGAGACTATGTGTCCCAAGAAGGGTAGTTGCTTCCGGAAGAACTGGCATTTGGAAGGCTTGGCCAACAGTTTGTGCCGTGCCAAGGTTGCAAAGACTTCCTCCAGGTCTTTGTGGTGCTGTTCCACCAAGGGGCTGTAGACAATAATATTGTCCAAGTATACTAGGGCATGTTTGCCTATGTGTGGCGCAAACACTTTGTTCATGAAGGTTACAAAGGTGGACGGGGCATTGGTCATGCCAAAGTTGAGTACCACACATTTGTAGGAACCATACTTAGTGAAGAAGGCTGTCTTGGGGATGTCTTCCTCCTTGATACAAATCTGATTGTAGCCTGCAGTTAGATCAATCTTGGAGAAGACAGTGGTTCCTCCCAAGGCGGCAAAGAGGTCATCAATCAGTGGCAGTGGATAACAATTCTTAATGGTGACTTTGTTTAGGGCGCAATAGTCCGTGACCAGGCATAAGGTACCGTTTTTTTAGCCACAAAGAATACGGCGGCCCCAAAAGGAGACTGTGAGGGGCAGATAAGTCTTTTTTCCAATCCCTCCTTGAGATAAGCACACAGGGCGTTGTCCTTGTTTGGGGTCAGTCTGTAGATGGGGCGTGCCTTGGGTACAACCCCCTTGAGTTGGATGGAGTGTTGGATGTGCTTCTCAGGGGGTAGCCCAGGTAACACTTCTTTAAAGATTTCTGGGTGACGGGCCACAATGTCACAATCTTGAGGCGTGAAGGTGTCCTGGTGGTTCTTGAAGTGTATGATTTCATACTGGAAGGAATCCCAGTCAATTGCTTTCAGGTTTTCCTTCTTGTCCAAAGTCTCTGTGATGCGTACAAAGATGTGGTTGCGTAGGAGTTGGTACACAGAGTCCGGGTAGATCTGGTGGTTGACACCTTCACGCTTGATGGTCAACACTGAGGTTGCCCAGTCCACGTGGGGGTTGTTTTTCCATAACCAGTCTAGTCCCAGTACAATGTCAAACTTAGGAAAGCCAATGACAGGACCTTGGATGGTGGAGTGGAGGTTCTCAAGCATGACAGAGAAGGGGGCAGTTTCCTTTGTCACGGCAATGTGGTGTTCATCAGCCAGGACCACGCTTTTAATACGCAAAGGATTAGTGGCCAGCTTGAATTTATCCACAAAGCTGCTGTTGACTAAGGTTCAATCTGCGCCCAAGTCCAGGAGTGCTGAGCCTGTGTAACTGCAAAAGCAGAAAGGGTAAGACATCAATTTATTGGGATGTCTGGCAATGGTGTATAGTACTGGGTCTTCCGAGGGTACTTGGATTATTGGACATTGGTCCACGTCCTAAGGTTGGTATTCATTATTGGGCAAGTCAGGAGTTGCGTGGGGAGAGCTTGGCTTGCTTAGTGCTCTCCCTGGGCTTTTCCCTCATCTTGGTTGCCTTGGGTGGCAGTGACACGGAAATGGGTACAATTTGACTGGCCATTGTTTCCATTCCCATTCCCATTCAAACCCGTGGGTTTGTGGTTGTTGTTGTTGCTGTTGCCTCCAGGAGGTGGTTGAGAGGAGCGCCTGCCTGGATGGGAGTCCTTGGGCCTTTCTTGTTTCCCAGTCTGTGCCTTGTGTAGAGCGTTGGATGTTTGTTCCGCTTTTTCTGCTTCACGGTAAAGGCTTTGTAGGTTGGTTACCTGGTCCAGGCTCACATGTCTCATCACGTGCAACTTGAGGGCGTTGTAGTACATGAGGTGTGTTGCTGGGGTGTCAAAGGCCATGTCAGATGGGGCACAGAGACAGAGTTCCTCGTAGGCGCAGGTGAGTTCTTTAACAGTGCCTGTCTGGGTCAGGTTCTTTACTTGGTGTATGATCATGACCGCTGTATCCTTAAGCACAAACCTCGCCAAGAAGTCCTGTTTGAAGGTGTCCCAGTTCTTGTCAGTGTGCTCTTTGTGCCAGTTGTCACACCAGGTGCCAGTGTCATGGGTCAGGAAAATGGAAATCTCTGCAATCCAAAACTGCTGTGGGCATTCCATCTGAGCCAGCTTGCTTTGGGCGGACTGGATCCATGCAGCAGCATTGTCGTTGTTGGCCCCGGCAAAGGGCTTGAAGGCGGTGCTGCAAAGTCTTTGTGCAACATAGGCGGGCATGGTGGTTTTGTCAGCTGGTTGTGGCATTGAGGAAGGTTCCTGAAAGAACCCTTGGGCGGAGAGGGCGTTGAAGGCAGGTAGCAGGATCACCGTGTGTTGGTGGAGGACAAAACCATCAGGTATCTCAGTACCAGGAGTATACAGAGTCCAGTTGGGCAGGAGGCCAGACATAATTCTGTCAAGGATTTATTGGCCGCGGCGTGTGCGGGCAACAGGCAGAATTTTTCAAGATAAGGTAGGATGGGGAGCCTACCTGTGCTACCAATGTTGTAACTGTGCTGTTTTAGCAGAGTTACATGGGGAAAATATTTAGAAGATAGATAATAATCTTTATTGAGAGATAATGATTATATAGTTCATGTGAATCAAGGATAGTAGGAACAAGATTGGTGATCACACAGCTGGATGGAAGAGGGGGGTGGCTTGATCCTGATAATGAGTCAAGCGCCAAATTGAGGTATCCACTGTGAAGGATCATCATCTGTTCATGTTGTTGGATTTGGTAATTCAAGTTGACTTCCTAGTCTGGCTTTGGGTGACCAGATAATCAGATTGCGGGTCACAAACCTGCTTGGTTGGAACCTTGCTGGCAGATTGAGCCTGCAGTTTTGACATGTCCTTGCTGATAATGTGGCAAGGAATGGAAGTTCAGATAAGAAGAAGTCACACTTTGATGGTTTGGCAATGAGTTGGTTTTCTTGGAGGGTGCAGAGGACCAGGCAGATGTCTTCCCAGTGTTGTTTTAAGGTTAGGCTGTAGATGAGGGCAAGTGACTAAAGTCAAAGTGTGGAGATCAAAATATCTAAATTGATGGATTTTTCAATCTCTGCACTTTTTTTCAATAAAAATTTCCCCAAAAAATTTAATATTTTTCTTAAATTTGACTTTTTTAAAATGTTTTAACTAGAAGCTAAAATCAAAAAACCAAGTTTGAAGTGCCCAAATCAATGCAATTTAAAACACACCTTAATTTAATTTGGCTTTTAAAATAGAATTTAATTACCCCTTTGAATAGAGGGGACAAAATCAAAAGTGCAAAAATTGAAGTGCAAAAAAATCTTCAATTTAATATTTGACACATCAAAATTAATTTTTTTTTTTAAAATGTTAAAAAAATTTCTATTGTAAAAAAAGAAATCAAGAGCTAAAAAAGCTTTTTTAACTTAAGGCAAATTCTTTAATTTTTTTTGCTCAAATATTAATAAAAAATACTATTTTAAGCTCTTTATTTTTAAAAAATAAAAAAATTTTCATAAAAATTTATTTAAAAATTTACATAAAAATTTATTTAAAAATTTACATAGAGCTTCTTAATGGGTGTAGAAATCAAAAAATAGTCAAATCAAAATCCAAAAAGGTACCAAAAATTTAGGACCACTTAATATTAAATTTTTGCAAAAAATTAATATTTTATCATTGTTTTATTAAGTTCCTCAAATCAAAAGTGAGGAAATCAAAAATTGACTTTTTAGATTTAGTCACACTTTTATAAGCCTATAAAACTTTAAATAATTAGTAAAAACTTTTGTAATTCCTCATGTAGATTCTTTAAGCCCTGATTCTTAAATATATAAAAAAATTAAGTTTTTTGATAGGTTTTTATTTTATTGCAATATTAATAAATTGGTGGGTTTTGGAGGCAATTTCAAAAAATATTAAATTAATATAATATTGTACTATGTTTCCCTATGTTATCTCAGGGGACAAAATTGAAGTGCTCAAATCAAAGTGCCTAAATTAAAGTGCAATAAGCTCTTGGTTTTTTGAAGGTTTCTCTTTTAAATTTTCTCCTTTTCCACCTCTCCTTTCCACCTCTCATTCCTCCTCAAAAAGAAGTTTGTTTGGACCCTTGGCTGCACCGGGGGCCAAAAACCTTTAAAATTTTTCTGCATTGTCAAGAGGGTGGATTATATAAAATCTGGTACCAAGTAGAGAAAACTTTATTTTCTTTCTTCTCTTCTCCTTTTCTCTTCTCTTCTCTTCTCTTTTCTTTTCTTCTTTTATCTTCTTCCTTCCTTTCTTTTCTTTTCTATCTCCTTTCTTATTCTCAATTATCTTCTACTATCCTCTCTCCATTCTTACCCTTGATTATCTTCTAAATCCTCTCTCTAATATCACCCTTGATTATATTTTATTATATCTTTTTACTACATGTATTAGAGTAGAATAAGATGTGAAAAATGTTTCTTTTTGATATACAACTTTGAACTATCTATATCATTTTTAGTGGAACTACAGTGTTTTTAACATAAAGATATTCAAGTCTTCATTTTATAATATGTGTCAGGAAATCCTGATCTATCAGGGTTGACTGATCCATATTCCCATCACTAAAGCTAATTGGATAACAATAGACGGGCTGCAGCCAGGTTGAGATGTCTATTCCGGAATACGGAGAAACTATATCTAGATTGTTATAGTTTGAATCAAGAAGACACCTGAGACATTCCTGATCTCAGGTCATGGGCCAATCCAGAAGCTCCTATAATTAGATGCTAGGCATTCTGGAATCCCCAAAAAAAGACGCAAACCTGCCCTACAGAATAAAGGTGGGAAAATACAAACATCCTGGTTCACCAAGAAGTGAGACAGAAGACTGTCTGGAAAAATCTGCACACTAGACCAAAAATGAGACAGGGCCCGGGCTATGGATGTCAACTTAGTTGATTGCAACTAAGTCAAGGGATATCTAGGATGAAGAGGAAAAATCAGCAGCCCAGAATATTACCTCATTCCAAAACCTTATTCCAGTTTTGGAATCCAACTCTGGGGGTGAAACTAGTAGCTTGTGGATGATAGGCTAGATATTAAGAGTTGTCTGCAGCAAAACACCAGTCTAGCTGCATACTATAAAAAGTCCTTCCAAGATCACTTGGAAGGGAGAAAAAATAATAATAACCATCAACATTACTACTAAGCCAAATAGTAGTAGTGTCAAGTACAATAAGAGTGTATTATTGTTACTTTGAAATCCTGCCAAATCACCAAAGATGGTGTTGTGTCCCATAAATCACAGGACTCCCATATCACTTGGCTTGAGCAGCAATGTAACATAGCCCGTTGCAGCACCCATCCACACCAATTGGAAGCGTATATGTCTTAATACAGATCTCCCTATCCCAAAATTCATAATACAACTAATAAAAACAATGACTCTTCTTCCTTAAGATCCAAAAATCTTGACAATATGTAAGTGGTAGATTCTTGATATCTTTGAATATTGTGACTTATACATAAGATATAAGACTATATATTTTATTAAGTATAAAACTGTATAGTATAGCTTTAATAAGAAATTAATGTACTTTATATTATTTTAATGATAGACTTCTATAACTCTTATCATTGAAATAAGATCAATAAAAAACTAGAATAACCAAAATCATATGCTTGTATCTTGTAGGAAAAATCCTTTATTTTGCTTATATTGAAGTATTATTATAGCTTTACATAAGCTTAAAATAAATTAAACTTTTTAATTAAAACTATAGTTTATAAAGCAGTTAGTTTGTGTAGTTTCATATTTTATATTTAATTGAATACAGTTACATATGAATTCTAGTCTAATTTTGCTTTTGAAACTAAAATAATCTTTCTTTTAAAAACAGCTAGTTTAAGAGTTTTTTATTATCTAGCATATATTTTTTACTGCAGAAATGAATTCCTTGTGGTCTTTTTTATTCTAGAATAGATTTATTAAATATATAATTTTTTATATTAAAAACTGTATTTTATTCTTCTTCAAAATTAACCTCTGTAAAATCAATTTTTGCACTTTGATATTTGATATTTTCAATTTTTGCACTTTTTGGGGGTCCCATTTTTGATTTTTGCACTTTTGACCTTAGGAACTTTGACCTAAGGAACTTGCCCATAGATGATGATGTTGTTCAGTTAGATGATTGCCCAGTTTCCAATATGCTCTTTAAAGACCTTGTTCATGAAGGTCACAAAGGTGCTGGGGGCATTGGTCATACCAAAATTGAGAACAAAACATTCAAAGGATCTATACTTGGTTCTAAATGCAGTCTTTGGGATGGCTTTAGGCTTTATGCAAATTTGGTGGTAACCAGCTGCCAAATAAATTTTTGTGAAGATTTGGGACCCCCCCAGGGTGTCAAAAAGGTCATCAATCAGGGGCAGGGGATACCTGTTCTTAATCATGACCTTGTTGAGCGCTCTGTAGTCTGTGACTAGGCAGAGCCCACTGTCTTTCTTTGCTACAAATAAGACAGCAGCACCAAAAGGCAATTTTGAAGGTTGAATTAGGCCTTTCTCAAGGGCTTTGTCCAGATAGGCTTTCAGGGCATTGTCTTCTTGGGGTGTGAGTTGATAGATTGGGTGGTAAACCTGGTAAGGCTTCCTGGAAAACAGAGGGGAACTCACTTACCAGCAGATCTTGGATATAGTCCTTCTCACGTCTGGCTTCTGTATTTTTGAAATGGATAACCTTGTATGTGCATGTGTTCTAATTGAATTTGCTAGGGTCAGTTTCCTCTTCTGTTTCCATGATCTTCACAAACACATGTTCTCTCATAAGCATGTCAAGATAAGTTGGGTAAACATGATGGTGTACTTTGCCTCATTGAATGGTGAGGGTGGCGCTGTCCCAGTCAATGCAAGGTTTGGTCTTTCTCATCCAGTCCAGGCCAAGTATAACATTGTACTAGGGGATTGATATGATAGGGCCACTGAGTTTAGTCTGTAAATCTCCAATTTGGGCGCAAAAAGGCTTTGCTTCTTTGGTGACTGGTGTTCTCCTGTTGTCTATCATGTCATCTCTCTTGACGTTGCTTCAGATTGCAGGTAGTTTGATGAGGTTGGTAATTTTTTTTGTCTAAAAGGGATTGGTCTGCTCCAGTGTTGAATAGTGTCAGGAATCCAACCTGTGGGGGGTTCCTGAGAACTTGCGGGCAGACGGCCTGCAGGCCCAGCAGGGAGAGCCCACCACAGGATTGGGGCTAACTTTACAATATAAGATAACAATTTTCCAAGGATTGCCCAAGGTCCGCTTGTAGGCACCATGGAATCAATCAGCCCAGTGAGGGTGATATACATCACCCCAAATATTTGGGTGGAAGTGGATTCATCAGTGGCAACGGATTCTTGTGGGAGGTTGGGCCACAGGGTGAGGGGCGGCGTCATTGGAACCAAATATGCGGGCAGGAAATTATACTTGTCTCAGAATAGCAGAGGAGGTATGGTGATTTTGATGCCTTCTCTGTATACGGTTTCAGTCTCTCTAGTTCTAGCGTCAGGGTCATGGATGAGGATCTCCTCCAGAGTAAACTCCAAATACGCCAGGTTGGGTGGGTACTCGGTAAAATGTACTGGGCCAAAGGGAGCTCCTGGTAGACAGTAAAGTTTGGGTGGCTGGTCCGCGGTTTCTTGGGGTATGTGGGCACGGGGAACGGGGATGCAAGGAGTAGACTGTAGATGAAGTAAAACTAATAACAAGTATGGTATGATCTGGTTGAACCAAAGGTTCATATCACTTTATTGCAAGAATGGCAATGGGCATCTTCCTGGCGGCCCAGGGTATAAGTATGCCCATCTGTCATGGCAAAACTTTCAAAGATTTTCATGGCCTGGGTTTCCCCATCTACTAGGTCCTCACAGCCCTTGGTGGCAACAATTGCGGGGGTTATTTCATTGGCTGACTTGCAACTAGAGCACTCAAATTCCTTAACCAGGTCACAGGACGGGTCATCTCTGGGTGGCCTGCTTCTTATAGAAGGTATCTTTGTTTCTTCTTCTGTAGTGGCCTGGGTTATTTTGGGGTCTGTGGCTAACCCAGCCTGTTGATTGGTTGGGTTAACAGGAACCTCTAGTGCGGGGGGGCATTGTTGTAGGCAAACTTGGTTTATCAAACTTCAGGAGATTCTCCAAAGTTGAATCTGATTCTGATTTGAACCCCAAAAACTGCGGGCAGGTGGCTGGCCCTGCGGGCTGGCGGCCTGTGGGGCGTCAGGGTTTGACTCCCATAGTTGAGGCCTTTTGATTATCATAGTTGACAGAAGTTTTTCACTTGTGACAAATAGTGCTGTGCCTTGGTATCTGCAAAAACAGAAATGATAAGCAAGGAGTTTATTTCCAGTTTGGGCAGCAGACAGTAGAGGGTTGCTGGAGGGTACTTGGATCATGGTAACTGAGTCCACGCCTTGGTCCCTTTACAAGTCTTGTGAACTGGGGAAGAGTGGCTTGCCTTAACACTCCCCTGAGCTTTTCACTCCTTGTTGGTATCTTCAGTACTTTCCTGGTTAGCTGTTGCAGCGTGATCACTGTTTTAAGGATGGGCGTTGTTGGCTTGGTTGTCCTGCTTATTGGGTTAAGAATTCTTTCTTGCTGTGGGGCTCTCCTTCTGTTTGTTTTTTGCATGTAAATTGTCAGATTTCTGAGCTGCACGCTTTCCCTCCAAGAACAAATATTTGAGGTTCTTGCAGCAGGTCATATCAAACTGATGACTAATGTGTGTGGGAAGGCCATTATAGAAGTCCAAACGTGGCCCAGGTTCATCAAAGTTGATAGTGTTGGGAGCGCGGCCATGTAAGTCTTTATATGCAGCAATGTACTCCTTGATTGTTCCTGTCATTTTGAAGGTTTGAAGCTCTGTCATAATCACTAAGTCAGAATCATTCATGGAGAATTTTTGAGGCATGCAGTTTTGAATAGCTCCCAGTTTTCCTTCTGGTTGGGGTGTTGGGCTAGCTATTTATTTATAAAGTATGAGGCGGTTCCTGTGACAAAGAGGGCAACTTTGCTGGCCCACAGTCTATGGAGATAGTCCACTTGTGTGAATTTTCTTTGGGCGCTGTTAATCCTAAGGTTGGCGGTTTCCCGGAGTAACCCTGTAAAAGGCCCAATTTCTGCTGAGAGTAAGCGTTGAAAGACAATACTGGGTATCTTGGGCACCTGCGGGCTTGTAGAAGTCATAGGTGGGTTCAGGAGTTTACAAGCGTGGAGAAGGTTGTATTATTAGGTAGGGACAAGGACGTCATTGAAGATGGTGAAACCTGTGGGGACATCTTGTTCCTCTTTGTAGTCTCTCAAACCTGCAGGGAGGGCCATTTGTTAGGTCTTTTTCTTAGGATGAATTTTTCCTTCAAGTTGCGTAGGTGTGGATAACCTACCTGTGCTATCAATGTTGAGTTTATACTTCTGGGAAGTATAATAAATGAGAGAAATGGGAAATTTAAGAAGAAAATGATACTTTATTTGATATGAATATAAAGTATTATATAGTATCATGGTAAGCCATATGTTGTCCATGTACTCATGATGGTCATGGGGCTTATATGAGTAATATTCCTCTTAAGTCACAAGGCTTATTTAAGTTGTGTTCCTCTTAGGATCTGGATTGTTTGATCTCCATAATAGATGGCCAAATGATAGTAGTGCCACTGACTTAATAGTTGATTGGTGTGCCATTTGTTGATTCATTTGGTGAACTACTTGGGGCGTTAATTCCCCAATATGGAGTAATCAAAAATGTTGTGACATTACATTATATATATTCAAAATTATCCATAATAGTTAAAATACAATCAACCCCAAATTTTTAATAGATCTTTGGCTTAGATGATTTTTTTTAAAATAATTCATCAATTTTAGAATTGAAAATTGCAACTTATAATATTACTGGAAATATCTTAAGTGCTACTATCAAACTAAAAATATCTATGATGAGCTGCATGGGAGAGTAATATCAGCCCCAAAGCTATAAATGCCATTACCCTATCTTTGTCTCATCATGACTATTCTTAGTTTGTTTCAGAAAAAACTTGTTTTCTTGAAAGACTAATACCTTTATTTAAAATACACCCTCTAGTAAGCTGTCCTACTTGATGAACTTGCCCTAATACAACACTAGCATCTTAAGATCTTTTTGATTCTCTGGTATTGTCACATGATTTTAAATGACAAGTTATCTCAGAATATTCTGAGAAGCTTTCAAATGTTAAAGGTGAAGTATATAGCTTCCCATCTTTCATATTTGATGAAAGATTGATGCATAGGTTTTTAACTTCAAGCTCTCTTTTTAAAGGCCTAACTTTTCTTTAATAGATATAAAACTTCTTTTTGAGAAACATTTGAACCAGTTAAAACTGAATTATATAATTCTTTTCTTTTCTTTCTTCTAGCTCACAAATGCCTTTAAGAGCATTGGTATTGTTAGTATAAAGCACATTTTCTTTTTCCTTTAACATTTTTGATATTACACTAAAGTGACCATCAACAATGCTTTTTTCATGGCATCTAAAAAATCTATTATATTTTATTGAATCTTTAATATATTTAGATATCTTGTTCAATAAGTAATATAAAAATTAATATGATCTAAAATGATTTTTACTATTAGTCCATACATTTTATTCTTATTTTTTAAATCTATCTAATTTAAGAAGTTCTATAAAACACTCACCCTAAAACAAAGAATCATGTGATAAATTTGAGATAAAAATCATGATGTTCATAATTAATCTTATTATTTCCTTCAAAAACTAATAAAACCCAATAAAGAAATAGTTTTTGAATAAAAACAGTATTGGTTTCAACTGGAACTGTGAGAATTGGGGGCATAATAGAAAGAAATAAAACTTTGCTCTCAACCATAAAATAAATCATGATTTCAGCAACAACCAAAAGGTTGCTACCAACAATTCCTGGGAGGCCAGAGGGGGAAGAATCAACTGAACACCTGAAAGTAATAGATAAAACCAAGTGGCCAAATCTACTAACAAATTTCAAACTTAATTAGAGTAGAGAATGATGAAGCAAGGTCTTTTACAACACTTGCATTCATTTAAGGGATGTGATAGAATTGGGGTGATAGATTGAATGTCATAAATCAATTAACCAATAATATGATGGGTTATGGGTGCATTTTTTGATGTAGGAAAACCTGAAAATTTTCAAATGGACAGAATCCAAAGGAAAACTGACTCAAGTAAAATTAATAAACCTGCTTCAGATGCACATAATACTTCTCCTGACTGCTCTTGCACATGATATTTAACCAGGGGTGTCTCTTGGGCGGGTTAGGTGGGGGATCTTCAGAATAATTACTCAGGTAATAATTTGAGGGATTTTCTTGGGATTTTTCAGTAACCTTTTGGATAAATATTCAAACATAATTTGGTAGAAATTCCCAAGCATTTGGCAGGGATTGGAGCAGAGGCCCAAGGGGGAGGCTTAACTTTACAGAAATACTGCCAACCTTTAAATTTCCTTTAGATCTATAAATATAACACAAGAATCACTGTCAGGGTTTTGGAATATTGACTTTTTAACAGATTTAATCAATAATTATAGGGCACAGCTATATAACCTAAGAATGGATTCAGAAAAAATGCGGGTGACTGGGCCACAAGCTCAATGGATCAATGATCAAATCATATCCTGTAATTAATAAAATCCATTTCCTTAATTAATAAATGAAACATAGGGATATTAAAAAATTAATCAGTTCACCTCAATAAACACATGAATATGAATAACATAATAAGTACTATTATAAACTTTAATTATATCCTAGAACAGGAGGGCCATCATAAGGATTGTCACCTGAATTACATCTAGAAGAGTCCATCATGAATTGAGCCATCAGGACAAACACTATAAGATAAAAGGCACCAATCCTATTGTATTAGAGTAGCTCTGATTAAGTGAAACAGTCACCTCCACCAACAAGTAGCCACCTGCTAGCTAGACCTGGGGAGTGGCCCAGTTAGACAACTGACTCTGCTTGATTAAGGCACTTGGTTATATGGTGTGTCAAGAAGAACAATGATGCTGTGGAAGTTATCAAGAAAGCTTTCAAAATCTACCCCTAAAGGTTGGGCGCCCTGCTGTGTTGTCCTAATTCTACTTCATTCTTTATCTTAGTGTTGTAAGCTAAAATCAGAAATAATTCAGGCAGCTGGACCAGCCTCAATGTCAGTCTATGAATTAAGATTAATGTTTTGTATCCAATTTCTTTTAGACTTTACAATGAAATGTAGTCTATCTTATCTCCCATTTTCCCCCTCCCAATTGAAATATAGTAGAAGAGCAAAAGATTATAATGCTGTAATACAGTATACATCCTATATCAAAATATAGAGTCATAGCTATGAACCTTAATCCATAAGTAAGAGGAAATGTCCCATTACCTCTTAGCCACAAGCTCATTCAGAGTTGTTACTTCTGATGACTTCAACAAACCTTATAGACTGCAGGTTTTTAAATCCTGAAGCTCCTAGGGAGATAATTGTAGGCCAATACTTTAAGTCCCAATATATTGATATTGGTCAAATATAAAAAGATAGCCAAGGTTTGCAAAAGTAACTGGAACAAGGCTCCTAAAAGCTGATAGGAAGTAAAATGTGGGCTTAATTAGTTGATCAAACTAAGAAAGTTAAGTAGAGCCCAGTCTTAACAATGAAAGAATGGTCTATAAAACTGATTTAAAAAGGTCTGAATACTGCGCAGAATTAACTACATGATTGAAACACATGAAAATTAGAGATTGGGTATGATTGTGTCAAGTATATACTTCTAGGAAGTATAATAAATGAGATAAAAGGGGAAAATTAAGAAGAGAATAGTACTTTATTGGATATGAGTTTAGAGTATTATATAGTATCATGAGAAGCCACATGTTGTCCATGTACGTCATGGCAGTCATGAGGTTTGTCCAAGTCATGTTCTGCTTAGGACTCAAAATGTTTGATTCCTTTAATAGATGGGTGATTGATAAGAGTGCCACCAGCTTATTGATTAGTTGCAAAATCATTTGAGGAGACACTCCAGGAATTGCTTTCCCAAGAGGGAGTAATCAAAGATGTTTCAACAATTTTAAAACTTACTCAGGTAATGGGACAAGTAATCAAAGGGAATAATAGTAATTAAAACAACCAAAAAATTAACAATTATAAGATAAAGAAGAAGCTCCAAGAGCCAGCAATTACCTCTGAAGTGCAAGTCAAACAATATCAACTTAGAGTTTAGTGATATTTTGAGGTATTTATTACTTCAAGAATTGAGTTAAAATGAAAAGAAAAAATATTTAACTACAAGAGGTAAAACCTGTTTGCAGATAAATGTTGAAAAAAGAATTGGCTAGCCAATATGGGTTAAGCTTTTTTTAAAATAATAAACTAAAAAACACTGGAAAATATAGGAGAGGCCTCAGGAGAGAGATAGCAAAACAAAGGCAGAAGAAGCAAAGATTGTGTTGCAACTGAACCAATGAGGGTCCAGTACTTGGAATTGGGGAAGACAACAGTCCAATGGGAAAGGACAGAATAATAAGAATAAGGTGTTGTTTATTGTAGGATATTGTGATTAATATACTAAATGGGGAAGACACAAGGACACAAGGGGGTAGTATAGTGGGGAGTTCCATGTAGGGTTTGGAGCCAAGGAATAACTTGTGCGGGGATCAGCAGGTTGAATTGGCAACACTCCTAATTAGGATGAAGTGCCCGCCATTTGACCTCGCCATCAGGTCTATTCATAACGTTATACACGTCAAGGGGCAACTCATTGAGCGCCCCCTGTGTATTGTAAGATACGTTAGCAGGCGAGGTTTGAACCTTGGTTGCAACAGCAAGTGAATTGGTTTAAATACAATAATTGATTCATAGTAGCAGCAAAAGACAATCCTGCCAGGTTACACCAAAGTCACCGGCTCTCATATACTTTTCTAATGTTAGAATACTTAAGATATCATCTTGTTGGACAATAAAATACCATTGTCTGCAGATTTATGACACTCATCATTTATTCAATTAAATCTTTTTTATATTTCATATTTTGATGAACATAAAAGTCTTGGTACAGTAGTTTTATAACATGTTGAGATAAACAAAATCATCTCAATATGAAAACAAAATTAAAGAGTATTCAAATCTATTGTAATTTAATACAGTAGTTTTCAAAGCTAAATCACTAAGTATAAATACCTCATATTTAAACAAATTGGACTCAGATTTAAGAGAACTCCAACTATCAGTGAAAAATATACACTCTGTTAACAGGAATTTTGAGCATTAATAGATAAAATGGCTCAAGACAACAACAAAGTGCTCATGCGCCAAGCAAAACTATTCAAAATACTATCTAAAATACATTGATTCACAAACAAAACGGTGTGAGTTGTATTTTAGTGTACATATGTTTACTATGTAAATCTGTGAAAAAATACACTCAGGCAGGGTGAGTCAAAACTCAAACCAAAAACAAAAGACAATAGCAACTCAAAATGTATACAAAACCACTCAATTGTTGTGTGCAATGAATTGTAATCAAGAACAATACCAAGGTATATAAAATAAGGCATACAATCTAAAACACAAATTTTAAAAATATTGTGTTGGGTGCTTAAATTTGGCATAAAATCTGGGGAAAAAGGTGGGGAATATTTTGGGCATTCTAAAATGGGTGCTGTAAAACCAAAAGCAATTAATTAAGAAATAAAAAATCTATAGTTGGGATATTGAGTGAGAAAAACTTTAATTAAATATCTATTGTCAGGAAGTCAGTTGTAGGTAGAGCCATTGGGCAGCTCAGGGTAGGTGCGGCCAAGCTGGCGGGTAGATCCCACCATAGAATGGGTGCTAACTTGATAACATAAGATACAGATCGCCCAAGTAAGGACCAGAGTCCGGAGTTGGGGACCACAGAATCCACCAAACCTGTCAAAGTAATGTAGAGTACTCCAAAAAGTTGGGTAGATGTGGTCTCGGCTGCAGCAGTAGGTTCCAGTGGGCGGTCTGGTTGTGGTGTTAAGGGAGGAGTCATAGGAACAAAGTAGGCAGGAAGATAATTGTACTTGTCTTTGAACAATCTTGACGGCCTTTTGTACCACTTTCCTTAGAGTCCTATGTATTTGGTTTCAGTAGTCCTGGCCAAGGGGTTGGCAATGAGGATGGTCTCCAAGCCGTATTCTGAATAGGCCGGGTTTGGGGGGTATTCAGTAAAGTGCACAGGTCCAAAGGGGGCTCCCGGGGGACGGTATAATGCCTGGGGCAATTTGGCAGATTGGTCTTGGGAGAGGGTGGCGGCCTGATGGTCTACTTGACTGGAATTAAGATGGAAGATTACTAAGACTAGATAGGGTAAGATTTGTTCAAACCAAAGGTTCATAAAACTTTATTATCAAAAATGACAATGGGGTCTTCACCATACCGCCAGGGTTTTTATACCATGGGACTTTGCTTCTTCAATTTTTGCAGGGTTCAGGTTCACAGACAAGGCGCTGGCGGGGCATGGGTCTTGGCTTGGAGTCTCAAGGGCGGCAGATCCAGGTTGTGCCTGCTCTGGCAAATAGAAATGGCAATGCTTTGTTCTGCCTCCACTGTTCACTATGTCACCTGAGTAGTTCAATTGTACTACCCCTTCTGGGCAGAAGACTGGCAGTTGCTGGTGGTCATTGGCAGAGTTAAAAATAAGTTTTGATTTAACCTCCTTAAGGCAAGCTGCAACCTCTGTATAGGTTTTGGTCTTTGGTGGCTCAAGGTTGGCATCAATCTGGTGACCATCTGGGGAACCGTCCTTGGGAGACTGGTGGGTCTTGGAGTAACTCTTTAACTTGGGTTTGAAATTTAACAAGTGGGCGGTCTCCTGTCTACTTTGTGTGACTCAAGTAGACTTTGGAGGGTCAGGGTTCAATTCCAGGGTTTCCAATGTTGGTTTCAAACTCCAGTATTGGCGTTGGGCAGGTTGGCAGTGGGTCTTTCACCAACCTCTTTTAGCCAGGTTACATCTCCTTTGCAGATATGGGTCTTCATTGGCACCAGTTTGGCGGCAGACTGGCAACTATTCAGGGGATTCTCTGTAGTAGGCCGGCGGGTCGCGGAGTAATTCATCAATTCAAGCCTGTGACTTAACAGGTTGGCGGGTCCTGGACTGTCCTGGAGGGTTTGATCCGTCTTTTGGGAACTGGAGCTCAACTCTTGAGTTTTCAATACAAGTATTGAAATGTCATTCATGACATCTATATTCAGATAAAAGCAAAAATTAAAATTATGGAGTAACTTAATTGAAATTCTTTAGTATTTCATTAAATTTTAAAATGGAAGGAGCACAACAACAGAGTACCAATGCACCTGTTGTGCACCACAGTTGCGGTTGCCCCCATGGGTCAAAGAATAGAGTATGTGCAACCCAAGTGCCTACTTAAGAAGGAGATGGTAGAGGAGAGTTCAATAGTGATGCTGCACTGACACAGATGTTTCAAGGAACACAAGCTGCTAGGGTGCAGAGCATCAACCCTTGGGTCCCCAAACTGACCTGGAAGCCCACCAAGGTTACCACAACAAAAACAGTGTCACAACATTTTTTATTACTCCCTCTTGGGGAATTAACGCCCCAAGTAGTTCACCAAATGAGTCACTGAATGGCTCACCAACCAACTATTAAGTCAGTGGCACTG
Source organism: Entomophthora muscae (assembly GCA_014839935.2). NCBI lineage: Eukaryota > Fungi > Entomophthoromycota > Entomophthoromycetes > Entomophthorales > Entomophthoraceae > Entomophthora > Entomophthora muscae. The sequence continues at coordinate 48,461 of QTSX02005919.1, read as the reverse complement.
TCAGGGATCCAACCTGAGGGGGTTCCTAAGAACTTGCGGGCGGACAGCCCGCGGGCCCAGAAGGGAGAGCCCACCACAGGATTGGGGCTAACTTTACAATATAAGATAACAATTTTCCAAGTATTGCCCAAGGTCCGCTTGCAGGCACCATGTAATCAATCAACCCAGTGAGGGTGATATACATCACTCCAAATATTTGGGTGGAGGTGGATTCATCAGTGGCAACAGAATATTGCGGGCGGTTGGGCCGCGGGGTGTGGAGCGGCGTCATTGGAACCAAATATGCGGGCAGGAAATTATACTTGTCTTGGTATAGCAGAGGAGGTATGGTGATTTTGACGCCTTCTCTGTACACAGTTTCAGTCTCTCTGGCTCTAGCTTCAGGGTTGTGGATAAGGATCTCCTCCAGAGTAAACTCCAAATACGCCGGGTTGGATGGGTATTTGGTAAAATGTACTGGGCTGAAGGGAGCTCCTGGTGGACGGTAAAGTTTGGGCAGCTGGTCTGCAGTTTCTTGGGGTATGTGGGCACGGGGGACAGGGATGCGAGGAGTAGACTGTAGATGAAGTAAAACTAATAACAAGTATGATATGATCTGGTTAAACCAAAGGTTCATATCACTTAGTTGTAAGGATGGCAATGGGCATCTTCCTGGCGGCCCAGGGTATAAGTATGCCCATCTGTCATGGCAAAACTTTCAAAGATTTTCATGACCCAGGTTTCTCCATCTACTTGGTCCTCCCAGTCCTTGGTGGCAACAATTGCGGGGGTTAATTCATTGGCTGACTTGCAACTAGAGCACTCAAATTCCTTAACCAGGTCGCAGGACGGGTCATCTCTGGGTGGCCTGCTTTTCATGGAAGGTCTCTTTGTTTCTTCTTCCAATGTGGCCCGGGTTATGCTGGGGTCTGTGGCTAACCCAGCCTGTTGATTGGTTGGGTTATCAGGAACCCCTAGCACAGGAGGCATCATTGTAGGCAAACTTGGCTCATCAAACTTCAGGAGATTCTCCGAAGTCAAATCCAATCCTGATTTGAACCCCAAAAACTGCGGGCGGCCAGGCGGCTGGCCCTGTGGGCTGGCAGCCCGCAAGATGCCAGGGTTTGACTCCCATAGTTGAGGCCTTTGGGTTATCATAGTTGACAGGCGTTTGTCACTTGTGACAGGCACTACTATCATTCAGCCATCTATTATGGGGATCAAACAATCCAGATCCTAAGAGGGACTCAACTTAAATAAGCCTTATTACTTAAGAGGAACATTACTCAGATAAGCTCCATGTCCATCATGACGTACATGGACAGCATGTGGCTTTATATGATACTATATATATCCCTATATTCATATCTAATAAAGTATCATTATCTTCTTAAATTTCCCCTTTATCTCATTTATTATACTTCTAAGAAGTATATACACAACATTGATAGCACAGGTAGGTTATCCACACCTACACAACTTGAAGGGAAAAATTTCTCATAAGAAAAGGTTCCAACAAATGGCCCTCCCTGCAGGCTGGAGAAATTATAAAGAAGGAAAAGACTTCCCTATGGGCTACATCATCTTTAAAAACTTCATCATACCCACCAAACAGCACAATCTCCTCCACACCTGTAAATTCCCAAACATGCCTCCAACTGCTGCAAGCCTGTAGCCACCTGAGATACCTAACCTTGTGTTTCAACGTCTGTGCATGGCAGAAATTGGGACATTTGAAGGATTACGCCAGGAGAACGCCAACCTCTGAATCAACAGCACACAAAGCAAATTTACACAGGTGGACTACTACTGCAGACTCTGGGCAAGAAAAGTTGCCCTCTTTGTCACAGGAACCGCCTCATGCTTTATAGATAAATGGCTAGAACAGCACCCTGATCAAAAAGAAAACTGGGAAATGTTCAAAGCTGCCTTCCTAAAAAAGTTTTCCATGAAAGACTCCAAAATATTAATCATGACAGAACTCAGACCCTTCAAAATGACAGGAACCATTGAGGAGTACATTGCAGCGTACAAAAGCCTATGTGACTGGCCCCCAACACTATCAACTTTGGCAAACCTGGGCCAAGTTTAGACTTCTATAATGCCCCCCACACACATTAGACATCAGTTTGAAATGACCCACTGCAAGATCCTCAAAGATGTATTCTTGGAAGGAAAACACACAGCTCAAATTCTGACAACCTACATGCAGCAAACAAGCGCAAGGAGAGCCCTACATCCAAGAAGGACTCTTGCCCTAATAAGCAGAACAACCAAGCTAATAGTACACATCCTTGCAACAGGAATCACACTGCACAAGCTAACCATGACAGCACTGAAGACACCAACAAGGAGGGGAAAGCTCAGGGCAGTGCTTAGGTGAGCCACCCTACCCCACTTTACAAGACTTGTACAGGGGCCAAGACAAGGATTCAATTACTATGATCCAAGTTCCCTCCAGCAACCCTCTACTGTCTGCTGCCCAAACTGGAAATAAACTACTCACTTATCCTTTCTGTTTTTGTAGGTATCAAGGAACAGCATTGTTTGGCACTGGAGCAGACCAATCTCTTATTGACAAGAAATTCACCAGCCTTATGAATATATGTCTTTACAATTTTGGTTCTGCTCCCAGGTGCTCAAAGCCTTCCACCTACAATGAACTGTACTCCCAAATCAAGAAGGGGTTCAAGCTTTCCCCTTCCGTATTTGTACAGGACTTATCAGATCTCATCAGCTTCTATGCAAGTGATAGTTATAAGTCCAGGAAGGACTCCCACCTTCCTCCACGCTCATCTATTTGTTTTGTCAAGCCTGATTACATGACAGAAGAAGCATTCAAGCAATTGAAGCAATCAGCTCTTGCCGCCTCTTCCCAGTAAACAAACCCTATCCCCCAACCCCCATCAAGACCAAGCCATCTGCCTTCAAACCCCAACTCCCAAACCACCACACATATTTCCCCACTACCTCTGATGCTGTCCCTTTTACAGGCGCAGATAAAGGCAACATACATTCTGCTTCTCCCTCTACTACATGTCATTTGATGAGTAAAATAAAACCTTTATTTGTGACAACTTATTAAAATTGATATATTTTCTTTCAATTCATAATTAATAATATAATATTTTTACATTATTGAAATTTCCCATATTTTGATAAGGAGCGCCTTTTGGGGAAGCTTCAAATACAGAATTAGGAAAGAAGAGGAGTATATTTTATTGGATAATAATTTAGACTTATATAGACTTGAATGTGGCAGAGATTTAGTTACATCAAAATTAGGAGTTGGTTATGTGCAGGATGGTTTCAAGCCACTGGATACTTGGACAGTCATGTGATATTGCTTGGTTACCATTCTTGGTATGTCAAACGTTATATTGGAAGGGCACCAAATTGGGCAATGGCTGGTGTTAAGTAGGTTGGCGGTAGCCAAAATGCTTGTACATCCAGACCCTCAACACCCCCTTAAGGTGTTACTCTGGTGCATCAGAAGGAGGCTTCCTCTTGACAGCTGCTGCCTAATGTTCCTGGAGTTGTTTTCTAGTAGGTACTAGCCAAGTAATGTGTTCCCCCTTTTTAAGGCAAAGGCAGGATCTGTGATACTTTTTGATGATGGGGTCTTTGGCGCCTTGGAACTTGACCAGGTAAGTGTTCCTGTCTGGTTGGTATTTGATGATTTTTCCTGGTCCTCTGTGTACTGAGTCTAGCTTTTTCCTGTTCCCAGCTAGGACCCAGATGGGGGAATTGATGGGGAGTGGGTCCTCTGTTTAGGTTACCTTTTGGGTTTTGAGCCTTTTTGTTTCTGCTATTTTAGCTTTGAGGCGTATGTGTTGTAGATTTGGTACTTATTCTACTATGGAGGGTTTCCCTGGGGAGATCTTTATGTATAGCTGCTTGTTGTGGGTAATTATTTCTGGTTTGTATCTTTAGGTTAGTTCAAACAGTGAATAGCCTGTCCCTTGATTGGTGCAGATCTGGGATACTAGTAATGCATGTTTCACATATAGTGGCCATGTGTCTTTGGCTTTGCCATCCATTATTTTCTCAAGGGTTCTGATAATGCTGCTGTTTAGGTGTTCAACTATGCCGTTGGCCTGTGGCCTGTAGGTCAAGGTTGTGGAGTGTTTGATGTTCTTTGTTTTTAGGTTGTTGTTTACTACGTAGCCTGTCAACTCTTTTACTCCATCTGTTATGATGTAGTCTGGAGTGCTGTAGTCTGCTATGATTGCCTTGTTAATAAATGGGTTTATTGTTTCTGCCTTGTGGTCCTTTGTTGCCCAGCAAATAGGCCAGCATGCGGCAAAGTTGATGGCTACAATTAGGAAACATTGATTTGTCTTGGCTTCTGGGAAGGGCCCCACTACGTCCAGTCCCCAAACCTTGAATAGTTCAGGGTCTGGTACTGGGTTGAACGTTGGCTGAGGAGCCTTTGTACTGGTGTATTTCTTGCACACTGTGCACTTTTTTTAGAACATCAACTATATTCTGTTTGAGGTTGGGCCACCATACTATCTCTTTTAATGTGAGGTATAGGTTGTTGGCCTTTGTATGTCCTAGTAGGCAGTGATGACTGAGGATGGTATCAACCCTTTGTGCCAGAGGAATGTAGGGGATGTGTTTGTACTTGATGATGTGGTATACAGTGCCATTTGATACATGGAAATACTTTTTGTTTCTTACTAATGTATTGTGGGTCAGTTGATGTGTTGAGGGGTCTTTCCCTTTGATTTTATACTCAGTGTTGTACAGATTGGGCCAGTCAGAATCCAGGTGGTCAGGGTGATCCTCTCTTGGCTGACATAGACTAGAGAGAGCATCAGCTGTGACAATCTCTGCCCCCTTTTTGTATTGGATGTCCAAATTAAGCTGCTCCAGCAGGGACATCCATTTGGCTTGTTGCTGTACAAGTGCGTTCTGAGTTTTGAAATATATTAGGGATTTATGGTCAGTTAGTACTTGGAAATTTAAAATTTCTTCTAAGTAACATCTCCATTTCTTGCATGAGTGGTATATTGCTAGCAATTTCTTATTGTGTATTGGGTATCTCTGCTCAGTATTAGTTAGTTTCCTGCTTTTGTAACATACTGGCAGGAAGTCTTGCTGCCCTGACTGGCAGATGCGCAGGACTGCACCAATGGCTGTGTCACTGGCATCTGACACAAGCTTGTAGCACCTGTTGTTATTAGGGTATTGCAAGATTGGTGCTTTGATCAAAGCTTGTTTTAATAGTTGAAAATTCTTGTTGCATTATGGAGTCCAGATGAATTTCTTTTTGGCATTACCTTTGGTTAAGTCATTGATTAGTGCAGTTAGTTTTCTGCAGTCTTTGATGTATTTCCTTAGGTAAGCTACCATACCAAGAAAGCATCTAAGTTGTTTAACAGAGGTGGGGTGTTGTATGTTATTTATGGCTTTTATTTTTTCTGAATCTGCTTTGATGCCACTGTCAGAGACAATGTGGCCCAAGAACAGGAGTTCCTTTTCCATAAATTGGCACTTACTTGGTTTTTCATAAAGTTTGTGCTTTGCAAGTCAATTGAGTGTCCTTCAGAAATGCGTGAGGTGTTCCTCTTTTGTTTTTGAGAATATGATGATATTTTTGAGGTAGAATAATGTATTTGAGAGACCTTTTAGTGCTTGGTTCATCATGGTGACAAACGTTGCGGGAGCGTTGGTCATTCCAAAGTTCATTACTCTACACTCAAAGGACCCAAATTGCGTACAGAACACAGTCTTTGGTATGACCTTTTCCTTTACTTCAACTTGGTTGTAACCTGAGGTGATGTTGATTTTGGAGAAAAATTTGGCTCCTGAGAGTCTTGCAAACAGATCCTCTATAAGTGGAAGAGGGTATTTATTCTTTACTGTGCTTGCATTTAGTGCTCTTTAGTCAGTTACTAGACACAGAGTGCCTTCTCTTTTCTTTACAAAGAACACTGCTGCCCCCATGGGGATTCAGACGGGCAAATGAATCCTTTTGCTAGATTGTCTTCAATGTGTGTTCTGAAGGGTTGTGTCTCCATTGGAGAGAGTTTGTAGAGGGGTGCAGGTTTGGTTATGGCTTTACATAGGTTGATGCCATGTTTGACCTCTTGTTTGGGGGGTAGCTCAGTGAGTTCTTCCTTGAATACATGGGTGTATTCATTTAGGAGTACCACAAGTTTTGGGCATTGGATTTTTGTTGTTTGTATATTATTAAATTTGATGTACCTCATTATGTGGAGGGTACTATCTTTATGTAGACGTTCTGAGTTGTCTTGGTTTATGACCTGGACAAATACTGTGTCTCTTAGAATGAGGTCATTGGGTTCTTTGAGGATATTAAAATTGACTCTGTTGCGTTTGATGGTCATGGTTTTTGTTTTCTAACATATGCTGGGGTTCACTTGGTTGAACCATTCTATGTCTAATAAAATGTCATAGTTTATGTTGTTCATTAAAAGTCCTTTGATGGACGTTTTTATGCCTTGGAGGTCAATTCTGAAGGGAGGTGTTTTGCCTTTGAGTAGAACCTTTGATTTATCTGCCATTCTGGCTTATTTGAAGTTAGATTTGACAACTGGTATTTTGTACTTGGTTACAAATGGTTTGCTAACCATAGTGTGTTGTGATCCAGAGTCAAATAAAATTTTATGTGTATGTGATTTGTAAGTGCATGGATAGACAAGAAGTTGTGAGCAATCTTTAATTTTTACGTTCATAAAAAAGGAGGATTGCGGGACAAGTGGGATGTGAGCAGCAAAGTTTGTGCCTTGGTACAGTTTCTTGTCAAATTGGGGGAAGACAGGGGCACTTAAGCCTCTCCCCACTTTTCTTTTCTCTGTTACTATGTTTTGAGACCTTCAAGGTCAGAGAATGTGGGGTCAGATTCATAGCGGGTTGCTATTTCAGCATTGTTAACTTTGGCCGTGTCCTCTTTCTTAGGACAGGAGCGGTTTGCGCTTTGGCTGCAATTGCCATTGTTGCAATTGGAGTTGCTGTTGCTATGATTGGTGTTCTGGCGTTTATTGCCATTGGAGTTTTATCTGCCATTGCTATTTGAGGAGCAATTGCTGTTACATGCAGCATATTGCATGTTTGCACGTTTTTCTGTGCGCTTGGCTTCTGCAATGAGCGCAGGCATAGAGGTGTTGGCCTCTGGGCATTTGAGGGCAGCAACAAAGGGTTTCATTCTATTGATAAATGATGCTCTGGTGTGTACGTTGTCAGCTTGTGCTGGATTTTGGATTTTGCAACGTATTTATTCAAATTCATTGGCGTAAGCTGTGATAGTGGTCTTCTGAGGAAGATCACTGAGCTGTATTGCAATATCTTGGAGGGATTTGGTGACGCGGAAACTGTGTGTGATGTTTGCTTTGAACTCTTCCTAGTTATCAAGCTGGTTGTCAGTTTGTGAGCCAACCCAGGTGGCAAACCAGTTAGCTGTGGCCTTGTACAGGCGCTTGCTGGCTTTCTGGACCCATTTTTCATGAGGGATGCAGCTGGCGCGGAGTTTAGCGGCTGAGTGGTCTAGCCAGTTGATGATGTTTTCTTTGTTTTTACCAAAGAACTTGTCAATACCAATGTATTTGGTTTTGGTAACTTCACCTGTGATAGATAGTTGTGTGTGTGTTTGTGGTTGAAGAGAGCAACTGTATTAAATTATCTTGGTGCATGCTTTGGGCATGACCAGACCTTCAAATACAGTGCATCACCTAGGTATATCTTTGTTCATGTTGTGGGCGCAGAAGTAAGTTTTCCAGGTCTCCTGTGATGTGGCCTAGTTGAGTACGTGAGCAAAGGTGGGCGGGTTTTGGTCAGTCATTTTCTCTTTCATGGGCATGGTCAAAAACCTGTAGCTGCTACCAGTGATAAGGAGCACCTTTTGGGGAAGCTTCAAATATGGAACTAGGAAAGAAGAGGAGTATATTTTATTGGATAATACTTTAGACTTATATAGACTTGACTGTGGCAGAGATTTAGTTAGATCAAACCTAGGGGTTGGTCATGTGTGGGATGGGTTCAAGCCACTGGATACTTGGACAGTCATGTGATATTGCTTGGTTACCATTCTTGGTATGTCAAACAGTATATTGAAAGGGCACCAAATTGGGTGATGGCTGGATGTTAAGTAGGTTGGTGGTAGCCAGGATGCTTGTACATCCAGACCCTTGACAATTTTAATAAAAGCTATATAAGTGATTTGGTAATATATAATTATTTGCTTGAATATTTTTCATTTTAAAGAATAAAGTAATAATCAAAAAATTTAAATATTATATCAGAATATTGCAGGTAGACGTTAAATCTTGATATTTAAATAAAATATACATAACTCAATGAATTTTGTATAATAAAATTCATTGTAAAATTGGTATTTTTCATTGTAATTTTATAATTAGGACGGTGTTTATATTAGGGTGCCATTAACACTTAGTAAAAATATTACTATATAGTGCTTTTTACAGCTTGTAAATCTGCCTATTGATAGTAATTCTGTAAAATTTAAGTTTAACTTTTGTGAGTTAGTAATAATACAATTGATCAATCAATCACTGCTTATGACCATTAATTGGCTGATTTTCTTTGCTGTGGCAATAGTGTACTTTCTGATAATTACACACTGGTATCCAATTGGCTGTTTTCACATACTATCACATGTGCGGTAGAATGTGTCATGGCCCATATCAGAGTCCAGCTGGACTCTCACAAGGGAGGCAGGCCAGGCCTGGAAGGCCATGTACACAATTGGCGCTATTCTGTTTAGGTTATTTACAGCTCTAGCTAGGGACACCAAATTACAGTATGGGGCACAACCTGATTGGCCAGCCCTAATATGGAGATGTATACAAAACCCAACTTGCTGAAAACCTGGGCAGGAGGCACAATTGGCAGGGGGAAGTAGGAGGAATATCCTTCATGGAGGGTTGAATGATCACTCTTGGTGGCCAGGAGTGTCACAGGAGATTTAATAATGCCAGGAATTATTAAGCCAAGTAGGAAGGCTTGAAAAGCCAGAAACCCTTTAACAAAATTGACCAATTTAATAGATTTGAATCAAACGGTTGATCAAAAATGGGTTACAGGTGCTCCAGTCTGCCAGCTGAATCCAATTCCCCCTTGCAAACTGACATTGATAAATTGACGTAATTTGAGGGTCACCAAATATGAGCTTATTAATCAGCATGGTCATCAGAAGTTGGTCACTCAATGGTTTCTTTGCAAACTGGACCAGTTACTCACTTAACAATGTGGAAGTAATAGGAGCCCAGGATTCAGGAGGTATTGCTTAGTCAAATTTTGATATATATTGAATAATTTTCACTGTTTTAACTCTTAAGAGTTGAGTCCTCCCAAAAATTACTCAATAAAATCAAGTATCCCTTGGTCTACTCTTATATTTTAAAAATGCATCCTGTAGTTGGCCTTTTGCGCTACATCCCCTACAATTTAATCCTTAGCTGGATTATTATGAGAAGATGGGGGCCTGTTGTTGGTACTTTGTTGTTGTCTCTGCCAGATGTTAATTCAATGCCTGCCAATCTTAGAGCTATTCCTCCTACATGTCAAAGCTGAAACTCTGGTGCTATCCCAATGTCCTGAATTTTATGCTAAAGACACTCTAATTCTCTTGCAGGCCATTTATCTAGGGCTCTTTTGGTTGGGGTTAACTATTTTGCTTAACCATAGTATCTCATTTGGAAATTTCACAAAACAGCATCTGAAGCTGCATTGGTGATTAATCATTGACTCCATGTGGATTTGGGTGGTGATTACCCACCACTTGAAGACAGATTCTTATTATCTGTCAGCATTTCTGTCACATTACTCAACTCTCTACATCTGACTTTTTGGAAGCAGTTTGTCATGAATCCAAGCTTCTTTTCTCCTGTTCTGTTGAGATATCTGCATTTACCATGTTTATTTACATCAGCTCCTTTCTGATTTTTCAGTTTGGGCTCTTCATTAATTTGTGGTTTTCATCTCTGGTAACAGTTGTTGAGACCAGATCATCTGTTTCTTATTTCCATTGTGTCATGTCATTTTGGTGCTTAGATTATTTTCCTGCTCCACCCACTGATGAAATTTTGCGTGAAGTTTTGTCAGCTTTATCATTCTATTCCGGTTCTAGCCTTAGTCATAAATCTTAAGCTTACCATGTGATGACAAAGGTTTCAGAGGATGCTTGTGAATGGTGGTTGTCTACGGTGGAGCACAATCTACGTTTTTTAACTGAAAGTGCATCTTTATACCATTTGTTAAATAATGCATGTGTATTTATTGAGGAGCTCAAAGTATATCAAAAGTTGTGCGCCTTCTAGCAGGGTACAACTCCACTTTCAGTATTCCTTCCTCAGTTTCTTGACTACTGCCGTATAATTGATTTTCCCAAAGTTAATAAGCTCTCAGTGTTGTGGTTAGCAGTTAACCAGACTGCCCAGGATTTGGCAGTTTGGGATTCGCTGTTAACCTCAACTGAGGCCCTGGTAAATAAAATTCTTTCTCTGGTCCAAATCTGTTGACTTCCAAACAAGGTGTTATGGAAATTGAAGCCAAACCTGTGCTTGCTCCTGGTTTTCTGGTAATTGTCCTGCGGTGGCTTTGACTAGTCAGAGTTGTGATGGTTCCCCTCAGGTTTCTCAGTTGCAATTAGCAATTTTGAACAAACCCACCAAGGTAAACAAAGCGCCAGTGATGGCAACCACTGAGAGTTTGTTGACTATTCTCCAACACATTGTGCCTGCAAAGTCTTTGGTAGCCAAGTATGAGGAGTTGCCTCTTGTTTCCCATTGATTGTGATTGTCCTGTCCTCCCTGAAGCTGTCCAGGAAATGATCAAGCGTTATTTTCAGGAGCACCCCACCTCCTTAGCTGCTTTCTGTACCTGTTGTGAATGCTGCTATTAACCATGTTTTGATTTTGCCTTTGGTGGGTTATTTTGAGGACAAATCCCTCTCTTTTTCTTTCACCCTTCAAAATGAGGCTGGCTCCAAATTGGGAAATTCAATTGTTTGGTTTCCTGATTCTGGGCACCTCACTTGCCCCACTCATGCTTGCGGCAAGTGATTCTACCACCCATGTACTGTTTTGTGGTAAAGCTACACATTATATATTCCCAATTTCACTTCTACCCAATAAAATTTAAGTTCTATTCACATTTTTGTCTTTGTGTCTCCACATACTTTGGCGCCTCTCTAGCCACGTCTAGCAGATATTATTCAATCAGGGCCACAAGGTAATTGCATAGCCTTCCCTGCCATTCTAACCAAGACTTAGTACAAATCCAATCCTAAGGTTAGGATTTCCTGTTGTGACTCTGTGCTGCACATTAGATTGCAACAAAAATGGTGTCCACAACAGGGGCTGTAAGCCCCTAAGTTATCCCTTTTGCAACCACGTTTTCAGGACCCCTGCCTCCTCCCATACAAGAGCCAACTTTGCCTGAAATTACCAGTCCTCTTATTGAAGGAGACATCACCAACCTGCCTATTGTCCCTACTGTGCTGAACCTTAGGAATGATCCCCACCAAGTGGCCTACCCTTTGGGTACCCCTGACTTGGAACAAGTCATGGCATTAGCCCTTGGATTAGCCCGTGATGGAGCCATCCCTTGCCTTCAGCTTCAGTTCAGCCAAGCAGAATACTACAAATTGATTGTAGCCCCACAATTTTCACAGCATCTCCTCCCAGCAGCTGGCTCTACTGAGCACCTATTGTCATCCTTTGTGCAACCTGCCTTAGCCCACCATCAAATGGGGTTAGGGCTCCACATTCAAGAGATTTCATCTCTACAAGCTGCTGTCACTCATCACTGGGATTAGTTTGCGGCCTACCAGCAGTGGATCTACTCCCTGTTTTCCTTGGTATCATACAATCAGCAGACTCTGTCACCTCCAAAACCCACTAGGTCAATTCCATTAAAAATATGTGCCAGTCCATCCCCAAGTACGTCAGAGAGCGCCTACATGAGTTTCACCAGTTGGAACAGCCCTGGCACAGCCAAGTAGATTCAACTCTGAATGCCTATCTCACCAACTTTGAACAACTTGTGCAACAGCTCAATAAGTTCAGTGCCTACTCCTTTGACCAATTACAGCAAGTAGCAGCCCTTGATTACAAAAGGCCTCCACAAAATTGGCAAAGAATTTGATCAAGAAAGGGCTGCTACCGCTGCTACCATTGCCAAACTCCAGAATCAAGTAAATGGATTGTCTACACCCAAACCAGATGCCCCACCTTCTCCTCCATCTGATGATTTGGAAGATAGGGAGCAGAGACTATGGGATGCCATTTGAGAGTTAAGAGCATCCACCTGCAGTCAGGATTGCCCTACCAAAGCCCCTCATCCAGATCCTCAGGTGCTTGCTCTGACGACTCAAGTTTCTGACTTGCAACAAGAGGTTGCTACCTTGCGTGAGATGATGGCATCTACTGTTAGTTCAACTGGGGTTACTGAAAAAGATGGCTATTGCCCTGGCTTGTCAGGAGCTCCCTTCATTAATTGTGCTAGAGATTTGATAGCTTTAGCTAATGAGGTTGACCATTTGAAACAAGACCACTCTGATCTTGATAAAGACATACAGAAAATGAGTGAGTTAATCAATTCAGTGAATGTCAGGTTTGCTCCTAGCCTTTCAGTGGGTCTGTCTCTTACCTCTCAACTGGCTGAACTGCCCTTGGTAGTAACTGCACAGGGCTAACACCTAGATGTTACTGAGCAGCAGACCACTCTAGCTAATAATACAGGCACCCACACTGTTAAAACCTTGACTACTCTTAAGGAAAGTGCTCGTCAGCTGTGGGCCAAACAGCCCCCCTCCAAATACAAAGCAGAATTCTCCCCACACATAAATGTACTCAACAGCAACAATAATGGCTCTAACTCCAGAAGTACACTTCAAGCCTACCTTTAAGCAAGTCTTTGACCCTAAAACCTCAACCATTGCAGCTTTTCTAACTATCTATGAAACTGCCATGAGAAGAGCCTCAGATGAGGTTAATAAGGAGCACTTCCTAACCTGTCTGCTCCTGACCTGTCAAGAGGTAGTAGTGCCAGAGCTGCCCACCATTGAGACCTGGGAAGATATGAAGCAGCTTCTGATTGATGAATTTGGTGGTGACCTTAGTTTGGAAGTGAAGAAGGACGCCTTCATGCACATTGATTTCAAGCCAAAAGAGACCCTAGCTGAATTTGCAGATAGATTCTACATGGAGGGACAGCAACTGATTACAAGCCGCCAGCTGACTGCACATGAAGTGTACATGGTTTGCGCTCAAGCCCCCAAGGTCAACCAGCTTCTGTGTCTTCACTTTAAGGCTCATAAAGCCATGATTTCTTCTATTAAGAGCATAAAGACATTGTTGCAGGATATGCACCATACCCATTATGGGGCAGTTGTGAGGGAGAATTGTGCTGCCTCTACCTCTGGTTTGTCTTCACGTGGCCTGCGTATCCTTACCATGAACTTGTAGAACCCTCCTTGACACCAAGGTTTGTCATAACTGTGAGCAGATAGGTCACCATTCCCAAGTCTGCACTAATCCTTGGGTTGAAGGAGCTGATCCCAAAGAGCAGGCAGGAAAAGAACTGTCAATCTAGAGGCAGAGACACTCTTGGTTGACAGTTCTTCCCAGTCTCCTCCAATTCCCCCATCCATTGCTGACTCTGAGCCTGCTGACTCTGAAGCCCCTCCCATTCTGCTGCTATTCCACAACATATCTGATGACTCTGACATGGACAATTCTGATGTAGAAGATCCTGATGCCTATGGGTACTCTGTCCTGGCTGTCCCTGAAACTATTAAAGTCCCTTATAATCTACGTTCTGGGAAGACTACTACAACCGCTAAGCCTCTGCCTGAAGCCAAGAAGGTTGTCTCTTGCCAATTACCTCACCCAAGCCAAGAGATCTCCTGTGCTTGTTGAGTCTTCTGAAGAAGCTGCTGAGGTTGCTGACGCTGTGTTCAAAAACATTTCAGTCTTGCTTCCTCTCCAGACTGACTATAAGGAGTTCCTGGGCCTAAGATGCATGGTTGAAAAGTGGGACAATGAGCTAGAAGAAATCCAAGACATTCTGGATGTCCTCCCTCCCTTTGGTTGTACTACCACTTGTGTGGAAATATCCATTCAAAAGGTGAAAATTAAGGTTGTCTTAGACATTGGGTCTCCTGCTAATGTTGTCTTCTCAAAGCTTTTCAAGAAGCCAAAACTTGCCCCCAACCTTAACTATCACCAGTTGTATAGACACAGATGGGCTAATCCATGACTTGCTCTCTAGGAGCTTACTCTGCTTTTCCCATGCGGTTTGGCAAACTACTCTTAGCTGCGCCTGCTGTTGTCCTTGGAGAATGAGAGCTACAACAACCTATTTGGGACTCAATTCCTTAGGGAGTACAATAGGGTCATCAACTTAAGGTATGGCTACCTCTCTATCTTAGGGTACAAGCTCCCTTAAAACTTTTAAGAGCCAGTTAAAGTTCCCAGGAAACGCCTCAAGACATGTGTCTTAGAATATCCCACAGGTGTTTTCACTCTAAAATACTGTACCCATTCTAACAACATGAAGTGTCCTCCTATGGCTTGCCCTGCATCTGAAGGGATTCCTCTCTTGGCTTCTTCTGCTGTAACCATTCCCCCTGGATCTCAGGCTATCTTAGACTCCCAAATATTGTACAAGCTACCCAAGCATATGTTCCTAGAGTTATACTCTCCTCCCTTGCTAGGAAGTAACAAACCCTATCTCTGTCCAGGGATCTTGGATGTCTCTCATAAAGACCTTGTTCAATTGCTGGTTGCCAACTTAACTTCTATCCCCACATATGTGTCTAGAGAGCAGGTTGTTGGCTATGCAAGTTGTTGAATGCCCCTGACGTCCTATCACTATATTCCTTTGGTACATTCCAGGACTTTAATTTACCTGAGGATGAGCCTCAAGTACTATCCTTGTTCACTGTTCAAGATTTCCAGTAACTATCCCCAGTTCAACAGAAAGAGGTGTTTGACCTACTGGATCAGTTTTCAGATATCTTTTCTAAAGATAGCACTGATTATGGTCTAGCTAAATGCGTCATTCACCAGATTGATACTGGTGATGCTTCCCTCTTTGTGCTAAACCCTACTGCTACAGTCAGAGAAGATGCTCAGGTTTCTAAAGAGCTTAAGCAACTTTTAGATGCTGGACTTCTTGCTCCTTTCCAAAGTCCATGGGCTTCCCCCTGGCTCATACTAAAGAAGAAGAATGAAGGTCATTGTATTGTGATGGATTATTGACAATTGAATTCTTTAACTAAAAAGGATTCCTACCCCTTACCACGCAATGATGATGCTCTTTGCTGCCTTGGAGGTTCCAAGTTCTTCTCTGCTATGGACCTAGCCTCTGGGTACTGGCAAGTTGATCTCTCTCCTGAGGATAGACAGAAGGCTGCAATCATCACTTCCAAAGTATTGTTTGAGCCTACGCAAATGCCACAAGGACTCTGCAATGCTCCAGCTACTTTCCAACAAGCCATGGACTCCATCCTCTGTGATTTGAAGCTCTTGTGTTTCCTAGTGTACTTAGATGATATAACAGTCTTTAGCGCTACCTTTAACAACCACCTGGCTCATCTCAAGGAAGTCTTCATAAAGATTTGAGAAACTGGTCTTAAGCTAAAACCATCTAAGTGTGCCTTCTTCAAGAAACACCTTGAATTCTTGGGATATGATGTGACTCAGACAGGAATTTGCCCCATGACTAAGAAAGTTGAGGACATTAGCAAAATGCTTCTGCCCACCAACCTGCAAGAAGTTCAAGTCTTTCTGGGCATGATGGGATACTACAGACAATTTATCCCTATTTTGCTGACACTAGCAAACCCTTGGTTCAACTGCTGCGTAATGCCCCTTTTGAATGGACTGCCAGTCAACAACAAGCCTTTGAGACCCTTAAGCAAAAAATTAAGGAGGCCCATATCTTAGTATATCCTGACTACAATAAGGAATTCATCTTATATACTGATGCTAGTGACCTGGCTATTGGAGCTATCTTGGCGCAATTGAATGATGAAGGTGTGGATCACCTTGTTGCTTATACCTCTTGTGTCCTGAATAAGCATAGGAAAAATTACAGTGTAACAGAAAAAGAGTGCCTTGCTGTGCTGCATGCTGTCAAGAAGTTCCACCATTACATGTATGGAACCCATTTCACTGTGGTCACTGACCACACTTTGCTCAAATGGTTACAACAACTTAAGGAACCAGAAGGACAACTAGCTAGATGGGATCTCTGCCTGCAAGGGTACAACTTCACTATGCTGCATTGCCCCGTGATTCAACATCAGAATATTGATGGAATATCCAGAATGTCCATCCTTGCTCTACACCCTGATGAGGCTGACAGGCTGTACAAACTAATTGGATATCTTTATTCCTGGGAGAACAAGACAGAAGAATTTTGAGTTGCCCTTTCTAAATTATCTGAAGACACACTCATTTGTGACAATCAGCTTTTCAAGAAAGTAAAAGACCACTACTTGCCCTATGTAAGACCTAGTCTTTGCCTTTTGATGGTGTTGCAAGCTCATAAGGAGACAGGACACAGAGGTGTTGCCAAGACTTATGCCTGGCTCCCGAAGAACTACTTCTGGGAAAATATTTGCCTGTTGATTCCAGATGTTATTGCTAGTTGCCATGATTGCCAGCTCTAACAATCTCAAGCCGCCACTCATGAGTTCAAGCTAGTCCCCCTGCAACACACCTTTCATACTGTCATTATTGACACTGTAGGATCTCTCCCTTGCTCCTGGTCTGGTTGCCGCTTTATCCTAATTTCTGTTGATCATTTCAGCAAGTGGGTAGAAGCTTGTCCTACTAAAGACATCACTGCCAAAACAACCGCTGCCTTCCTGTTGAAAGATGTATTCTTCTGTCATGGTTACCCTCAAGTGTTGTTGTCTGACAATGGGACTAACTTCAACACCAAGTTAGTGACCTCAGTGGTTGAAGCCTTGGGGTCTCACCAGTCTTTCTCTGCCCCCTATAATCCTTCCACCAATGGGGAAGTTGAGCGCACAAATTCAACTCTGGTTTCTATCATGAGAAAACTCACTTACTCTGACGCTACCAACTGGGATCTATACTTACCTGCTTCTCTATTTGCCTATTACCTTAGAAAACATTGTGTCACCAGTTATTACCCTTTTGCTATGTTGTATGGTTGTGAAGCCACCACTCTGTTGCTCTTGGGGGCCCCCTACTCTCATCTGATAGGGCCATGAACCCTGACAACCATATCAAAGATCTAGTCAACCAAATCATTGATATTCAGGCTTCTGCCTACATGTCTGCATATAGTACCAAGATGCTTGAGCTCTCTCCCAACAATGCTGGAAAATCTCCCTTGCCTGAGTTCAACATTGGGGACCACATTCTTTACTATCAGCATAGAGTAGAAGGATATGCTCATAAACTAGACTCATTGTGGATTGGGCCCTTGGAAGTGACCTTCAAGAGAGGATCAGAGTATACTGTAAAACTCCTCTCCAGTGGTCAACCTTTTGCCTGCAAGCATGCCAAGTTCCTCCGCAAGTACCATCCCCTAAGGCCAATATAGAGGGGGGGCAATGTTGTGAATGCCGCCATTCACCATGTTTTGATTTTGCCTTTGGTGGGTTATTTTGAGGATGAATCCCTCTCTTTTGCTTTTGCCCTTCAAAATGAGGCTGGCTCCAAATTGGGAAATTCAATTGTTTGGTTTCCTGATTCTACGCATCCTACTTGCCCCACTCATGCAGTGGAAAGTGATCCTACCGTCTATGTACTATTTTGTGGTAAAGCTACACAGTATATATTCCCAATCTTTATACCCAATAAAATTCAAGTTATATTCATAAATTTATCTTTGTGTCTCTGCTTACTTTGGTGCCTCTCTAGCCACGTATAGCAGATATTATTCAATCAGGGCCACAAGGTAATTGCATAGCCTTCCCTGCCATTCTAACCAAGACTTAGTACAAATCCAATCCTAAGGTTAGGATTTCCTGTTGTGACTCTGTGCCGCGCCTCAAATCACAACAGTACCACTGATGAGAAGCAAGATCCTGCTAAGGTTGCATTGTTTGCAGCAATAAATCTACTTCTGGTTACTTCTTGTTTTATGGTAGCATTGATAATGGCCAAGCTGTCTTCCAACCAGCCATTCTTTTGGATACTGATGCTTCTGAGAATTTCATGAGTGTCACAACTGCTGATTTGTTGCAACTCAAGTATCACCCTGGAATGATAGTTAGGGGTGGAAACTGTCAAACATTTTCCTTTTTCCAACTTAAGAAACCAGTGACATTTGTAGTTGCAAGTCAATCTTTTACTGCATGGTTTTCCATATGCTCTATTCTTATGTACCCTATCATCTTAGGAGTAGGCTGGTGGCAGGAGCATAATTTATCAACTCTGCTTAAGGAAAATGCATTGCAAGTGGACCACTCTTCTGGCATCATCATTTGTATACCATTGTTGGATATGTCAGAATTTGAGCAGTTGTCACAGACAGTTCAGTTGGTTCCTGTTTCTACTCCTGTAAGTACACACTTACCATGTTAGGGAATTCTTCCCTAACTACAGCAATATTTTTTATTGATAAGAGTCAAATTTTAATTACTCCAAGACACCAAGACCAATAAAGTATGGAATGATTCATCCATTGGGTTAAACACTGACCAGGACAGGGATCAAACCCAGAACCCTAAAGTGAAGTCAACAGTTAGTTTAAAGTCAAAAGTTAAATTTAAATTACCTAATTATAATGATTTGATTCATTTGACTTTGGTTTTCAACTTTTTTTTGCCTCTGCAAGTGTTAATAATTCATTTATACACGTCACTTACTGCTCAAAAGTTGATTGGCTGCCTTTAACCTTGTTGCTGCTCTTGGACCCACTTCTCATATTAGATAACCAGGCTCTGTACTTGATCTTTCCTTTAATAAAGCTAATGCACTGCTTAATTACCTTCAATCTTGTATCTGGTTCTTGGTGCTTATCCTATCAGTTCTTTATCCTATACATACGCCTCAAATTGAGGCACAGTTGAGACAGGTAGTCATGATTATCATTATATTTATGAAATTCATTTGGAAATCCCCTCATATTTTAAGATCCCCTTAAAACTGTTCTACCCTATTTTTGGGTATTTAAGTGAGCATTTTATATCCTTTATACTTGTTCTAACAATAAAGATATTTTTTCTATTCTATACTTGCCTACACTTATTTCTGCACCCTCCTTCTGAAACCATGAAAGGAAGCCAATTCCTGTTCTGGTTTCTAGTTCTTTTCCTTTCTGTGGTGCTGGGCCTTGAAGATCCCACTCCCACCACAGACTGGTAAAATTCTTCTCCTGATGACTCCCATCAGAAGGAGCTCCTGGCTAATGATTGGTTCAAATATCCCTCAGATCACTGGAGAAGAAAGTTCCAGTACAGTTGGTCCACAAATCCACCTCCACCAGTTGAACCTTCCTTGATGAGACCAAATGCCTCTTTCTACCTTTTATTTTATCTGGTGGGTTATTACTTGCTGGGTAGATTCAGTTTCATGATGGGTTGCTTTGCATTTCTAGGGAACTTTAGTCACCTGGATATGGTTACAATTCCTATTGGTTTGGTAATTGCAGGGATCAACTTAAAGACCTTGGCTCATCAGATTGGGAACTTGTTCCCTCTCAAGTGGGTCCCTGACATACCAGAATGCATTCAGCCTTGGTCCGCGGCATTTGAAGCGCCTAGGGGCAAGGTTCTCCCCAAGCATACTCAGTTTGACTTTGACTTTAAAGTTACTGTCAATCTGATTTGTATTGTGTCTCCTATTTACCCTTTGACTTTAAAGGAGGACACATGCTCAGAAGAGTGGACTTGTGAAATGTTGGCCAAGGGATACATCTTCAAGAAGGCTTTGTCAATCTGCTCTCCATTGTTGTTTGTCCAAAAGTCTGATGGGTCACTTAGACCTTGTGTTGACTATAGAAATTTGAACAATATCACAATCCCTGATCCCTACCCTTTGCCTTTAAAATACAAATTTCTTGGTGTGTTGAGAAAGTAAAGGCATTATTGAAACTTGATCTCTTGAATGCATTCAATCAGATTAGGATTGCAGAGGGAATGGAGTGGTTACAGTGTTCAGAACAAATAAGGGTAAATCAGGTTCTGCATTATTCCTTTTGGATTGAAGAATGCCCCAGCTTGCTTTCAGCAGTTGATTGACTCAGTTTTGGGAGATCTTCTAAGTGTATGTACTATTTTGTACATGTGCATCATCTTGGTATTATCTTTGGATGGAGAGTCGCATAAGGCCCATCTGTCAGCAGTTGTAGAGAATATTCTTCAGGCTAATTTAATTGTCAAAAGGAG
The DNA here is from genome assembly GCA_014839935.2 of Entomophthora muscae. Lineage (NCBI taxonomy): Eukaryota > Fungi > Entomophthoromycota > Entomophthoromycetes > Entomophthorales > Entomophthoraceae > Entomophthora > Entomophthora muscae. The sequence goes on along the minus strand of QTSX02005919.1, from coordinate 28,120 downwards.
TAAGTGTGAATTCTTTTAACATAAGGTTACCTTTTTGGGTAATATTATATCTTAGAATAGTCACACTATTGCCCCTGACAAGGAAGCTGCAGTTTGAAAGTATGCTACTCCTGTGACAGTATCCCAACTTTGCAGTTTCTTGGGTACCTTATTGAAAAATTTACCCCTCATCTTTCTGAGGTGACAGCCCCCTTGTATTCAGCTAGCAGGAAAACAACTTTAGTCTGGACACCAGAGTGCGCAGAATCATTTGCAGCGGTCAAGGCTATTTTGTTGTCCTCTACAGTTCTTAGATATGTAGACTCAGAGCTTCCTTTTGTGGCCTCTATGGATGCATCCAAATATGCTGTGGCTGGTGTGTTGCTACAAACTGCTGACAATGGTATTGAAAGACCAGTGGGGTACTTCTCCCAGAAAATGGAAGCTTGAGAACACAATTCCATGATTTATGACAAGAAACTGTTAGTAGCTGTGGAATCTTTGAAGCATTGTCATCACCATCTCATGTTGGCTTGTCATCCTTTTATGATGAGAACCAATCATAAAGATCTCCTGTACTATTGTCAACCCAGGGGTTTGTTGGGTTGTCAATCTAGATGGCATGGGGATCTGACAAGATACAAGTTCCGCTACAAGTTCATTAAGGGAATTGATAATCACTTGTTGGATGCGTTGAGCAGAAACCCTTCCCATCTACCAGATGCTAGTATGGACGTCAAGTTTAACACACATACTTTGATTTCAGATGAGGCTGTGATCCCCTTTGTATTAACTCTGCCCGCTACACTTGCTACCATGTCTTTAAAAGAGGGTGCAGACTTAGACTTATATTCCAGAGTTAAGTTTTTGCAGCCTATGTCTAAGAGTTATGATAGGCTACTGGAACTAGCATGTGTACATCCAGTATACAAGCTGCAAGGTTCTCAAAAGATAGGACTAATTCTATATCATCAAGGTTGCTTGTGGGCTCCAGAGGGAACCATTTGGGATGAAATCATGGAGGACCATCACACCTGTCCTACGGCAGGCCACCCAGGGAAAAATAAAATGGTGGAACTAATTCCCCAATAGTTTTCTTGGGAAATTTTGACAGTGCAGGTAGCGGCTTTTGTTTGAGATGTCTGGTATGTGTTTGATCCAAGGCAAGCTGAAACAAGAATACTGGATTGCTGGTTCCAGTGCAGCCTGCTGTAGGGCTCTGGACGTCAGTTTTGGTGGATTTCATTGGTGAACTTCCCAATTTCAATGAGTTTAACACAATCATGGTGGTGGTAGATTGTTTCACAAAAATGGCGCACTTTGTACCTTACTCAACCACAATTACTTTGCTGGAAAAAGCTAGGTTGTTTGTCAATAGGATCTTCTCCCTAAATGGCATCCCAATGGAGATTGTGAGCAACTGTGGGCCCCAATTCATTTCTAAGTTCTGGGAAGCTTTTACTGGATTTCTTGGTATCAAATTGTGCCATTCCACAGCTTTCCACCCCCAATCTGATGGACAAATGGAGAGGGTAAACCAAAGTTTAGAGGTTTATCTACATTGCTATACCAATGTGCAACAAGATGACTGGTGTGCTAACCTACCCATGACAGAGTTCACATATAGTAACGCCCCACACACTTCAACTCAGGTCTTGCCATTTTATGCCAATGTGGGTTATAATCCCTTGTCCAAAATGGGTCCTCAATTGGTTAGCAACATGGAAGCTGCAAATAATCAAGCCACTTCATTGAAGCAAGTTTATCAGGAGTTTCAGGTTACTTTTGCCGCTGCTGTGACAACTTACAAGGAATACACAGATTTCAAGCTCCAAGAAGGTCCTACATACAGGCCAGGTGATCTAGTCATGGTGGATGCCCACAATATGAAATTGAAGGTCCCCTGTTGCAAGTTAGGTCCCAAGCAAGTGGGCCCCTTCAAAGTTGAATGTCAAATTGGTCCCTCCCGTATTGGTTAGTTTTACCCCCATCCTTTAATATTTTCTATACCTTCCATGAATGTTTACTCACTCCCTTTAAGGGTACTAGAATTTTTCTCAGCTTATTCTTGTGGAAGGAGAACTTGAGTATGAGTTGAATTGTATTTCGGCCTCCCGCAAGAACTGGTGACAGTTAGAATATTAGATGTCTTGGAAAGGCTATTCTGATTCCAAAAATTCCTGGGTTCCTCATTATGATTTTTCCAATTCTCCAGATCTTATCCAAGAATTCTATAAGCGCAATCCCACTGCCATTGGTCACCCCAAGCTTACCTTAGCAGCAATAAAACTTCTGCCTACCCACAAGAACTTCTCTTTATCTCATCTCCCATATGGTGGTATTGTGCCCTGGGCTAAAGCAGAGGGTAATATCACAGTATATTCCATAATGTTGGGAATTTTTTTGGACAAGTAGTAAGGCTCAAAGAACTGGAAAACCTTTAACAAAAATTGACCATTTAACGGATTTGAATCAAATGGTTTATTGAAAATGGGTTACAGCTGCTCCAGTCCGCCAGCTGAATCCAATTCCCCCTTGTAAACTTGTGTTGATAAATGGACGTAATTTTAGGGTCACCAGATATGAGCTTATTAATCAGCATGGTCATCAGAAGTTGGTCACTCAAGGGTTCTTTGCAAACTGGACCAGCTACTCACTTTACAATGTGAAAGGAATAGGAGCCCAGGATCCAGGATCCAGGCAGTATTGCTTAGTCAAAATTTGATATATATTGAATAATTTTTACTGTTTCAACTCTTAAGAGTTGAGTCCTCCCAAAATTTACTCAATAAAATCAAATATCCCTTGATCTAATCTTTATTTTAAAAATGCATCCTGTAGTTGGCCTTTTGCGCTGCATCCCCTACAATTTAATCCTTAGCTGGATTATTATGAGAAGATGTGGGCCTGCTGTTGGTACTTTGTTGTTGTCTCTTCCAGATGTTAATTCAATGCCTGCCAATCTCATAAATATTCCTCCTAATGTCAAAGCTGAAACTCTGGTGCTATCTCAATGTCCTGAATTTTATGCTGAAGACACTCTAATTCTCTTGTAGGCCATTTATCTAGGGCTCTTTTGGTTGGGGTTAATTATTTTACTTAACCATAGTATCTCATTTGGAAATTTCCCAAAACAGCATCTGAAGCTGCATTGGTGATTAATCATTGACTCTATGTGGATTTGGTGGGTGATTCCCCATCACATGGAGACAGCTTCTTATTATCCCTCAATTTCTGTCACAAGGAGGGAAAAGATATGCGCGGTTGTATAATGTAGTGGAATCACAAATAGATGCAAACAGAATAATTATATTGGTGCAAAAATAGATAATTTTTACAAAGAAAATAATGGGTCCTGGGCATAAAGTTGTTTATTTCAAGATGTCAACAGTGAGGAGGGCTTTTTGTCAGGGCCCTAGGGCTTCTGACGCTGAACCATTAAATTGAAGATCAAATGTATTTGATTTATTTATTTTAAGGACCAAAAAATGACCACAAATAAAGGGGAGGAGAATCAGGAATTTTTTATACCATTTGATCTGATTCTTCTGGATCATTCTCAGAGGTTCTTGGGTCTTCATCTGGGGGCTCATTTTGTAAGTCTGAGACATCAGCTAATTGTATAGCATCATATTTCTTTGAGAATATTTGAACTTCATACTTTGCTTCTATTTATTTTCCAAAAATAGTTAAATTTGAAGCTCCTACTTTGTGGCTTTAATTTGAGTCTAAGAACGTCCAAATCCAATCAGTATCAGCTGATATACACTAGTATTTGTACGCACAGCGTTGATTGTTGTCTTTGTAGGCCCAATACCTAATTGTATTTTCTTTTTGTGACATATCAATGCGTTCTTGAGGGCTGATTATTAAACTCTGATTAACTTCTGAACTAGTTCACCTAGGGAGACCATCAAGGGCTTGTTTTGACGGCAAAGATCATCTTTACCCTGTCAAGTCCCCAGCAAAGCTTTTTACTATGTTTTTGGCTGGAATAACTTACCTTTTTTTAAGTTTGATGCAGGCTGACAACGCTATCAGTTGTGCCTAACAGATAGTTTGGTTTTGATGGGTGATGCTGACACAGGAGGGGTTGTTGGACACTTTGAAGTGTCTCGCGGCATCCCTACCTGCAGCAGTGTCAATATAATTAAAGAATATATAAGGCAGATGTAAACTAATCCTTTTTGATATTAAGGTAAGACATTTAAATTTCTACTTTAAAACTTACTGACATCTATTGGAGCTTAGAATGCTTTCATTGATTATGATTGGTTGATCCTGTTCATTTCTCTGCCAAGAAGATAAAATTAGCATCAACTAAGCAAGATAAGCTTTAGTCAGATACAATACTAACTTTTTCATTTCAAAATAATATAGATCATTTAGAACTCAAAAGGTAAGCTTCAAAATATGCACTATTCTAACTTTTTGAAGCGTAATTGATCAAAGATATTTAAGGTAAGCATACTTTTAAAAGTTTTGAAGCTAATTTAAATTTAAAAAGAAAAACTGGAAGTTAAAAGAAAATAATTCATTTAGAGATTCAAATCAAAGCTAATTTCAAGTAAGCATTTCATCATTAAATTTAATAAACTACTAACTTCTTTTCTTTTTTGACGGAGCTTTGCCCTAGACCAGATCAAGGTTAGGTAAGCTTTTTTTACTAAATTAAATAACCTAGATTGAAAAACCAGATCTTTGCCCTGATTTGGACTTGGGTTGATAAGGATTGTTTTGTTTCTCAAACCTTTTTAAATAAAGCTGCATTTAAGGTAACTATTTCCAAAAAAACCACTAACATTCAAATCCTTTTAAATAGACTTGGTCCACAACAGATCTTGGGGTTGGTAAGTCTTTTTTTATCAAATTTGCAAATCTAGGTTAAAAAACCTGGAATTTAGCCCTGAAGCCAATCTTGGGCTGGGTAAGGCATTTTTTTGTGTAAACAACTAACCTTTATCTAAAACCCCCCATATTACCTGCTGCAGATCATAGGCAGGGCTTTAATTTGATCTATTGAGGTTAATGGTAAATTTAACTGATTCTAACAACCAGTTTTTTATAAAAGGTAATTTTAAAAAAACTAAAAGATACTAACCATATAAACATATATCTAATTTGCTATTGATCTGTGGTAATTTTTCATAAACCTGCCCCAGGTTTAAACAAGCTATTAAATAAAGATGTAGTATTTATAAGAAGAAACATATTTTTATTTTTATACAAAAAATATAGGGACAATAAATAAAAAAGCTTTACACAAAGAAAATAACTTTATTAGAAATGCTCACATTTGCACTTTTCAATGTTTTGAATAGTTTTGAGGATTTTTTTCTGATTATTTCAGTTAAAATACAATTTCATATATGATTTACTAAGCTTTAAATGACATAAAATCTTCACTACTTAGCCTATAAATTTGCTTATATAATAAAGAGATGACAGCCCCAAAGAAGCCCTTATTGGGTTTCTTTGGGGATTAACTGCGTATCTGCAAATTTACACTTATTCTTACTTATAAGAAAAGCTTAAAAATGGCTAGAAGAAATTTTAACATTGAAGATCTTGAGGCACAAAATCTTCAGCATCTGTTAGCCAACCCAGATCAGGGTGGCCAACATCACCCAAACCTTCAGCGCTGTATAGATTGCCTTTTATATTATGCTACCACTCAGTTCTGTCTTCCCAATGGTTGCCGGGTTAGAACCTGCAAAATCTGTTGCAACATTAGAGCTCAGCAGCCTGCTGAGAGAAGGGCTGCTGCCATTGAAAACCTTGCTCGAGAGAATCCTGATGCTTTTTTTAATAGAAGAGATACCTGGGTTCCTCTAAATATAGGCTTGATGGATGCAGTGTGTGAGCGGTGCCAAGCTTTACACTGGGCCTGTGAGGGTACCTGGGTTACTAGACCTGCTTGCCTTAGGTTTACCCTTTGCTGCAATGATGGAACCGTTCAGCTGCCCCTGCTTCAACCAATTCCTGAAGAGATTCATGCCCTGTACACTCAACTCACCCCCAGGCAACTAACTTTCTTGAAAATATTTGCCAGTACAATGCTGCCTTGGCAATGAACTCACTCATTGCAGGTAACTATTTTCAATTTTCATCTAACTGATAACTTTTAGAGCAAGACCATTGCTTGGGAGAAAATCCTCACTATGTTCCCTACTTTACTCATGGGGATTTATACCATGTTCAATACACTTTTTTTCCTGCTGAGGGTCAGAACCATGTGTATAACCAGCTTTACTTCATTGATCCTGAGCTTGCCTTACGTCAGCGCATGCAGAGAAACCCTGGGCTTAATGGTGAGCTACTGCAGTTACTTGATTGTGTAATCTGTCAAGTCAATCCCTTTGTTCAGATCTATTGTACTGCCACTGAGATTGTCAAGAGTATAACAGAGCACATCCTGAGGCTGCAGCCTATCTTCATCCCAACTTAAACTTGACAGTTGAAGCAGACAATGATTGTTGCACCTATAATTTTCCCCAGCAGCCTCAGATTGCTGCTCTGATTCCCCCTGCCTTGGCTGCTGAGGAGGATGGTGACTGTAACTGGCGGCATGTCTTGATGCGCTTATGTGATAGACACACTGAAAGAATTGATCTAACAGTTGCTAAATACATGCCAACTCATTATGTCCTTCTCTTTCCCCGAGGTGACTTGGGCTTTAGCTTTGGGATGTATCATATGGAAGAGGGTAGGGCTACACTTTGCTGGCTCAGCATGGGTGACTATTATTGTTACTGCCTGTTTCAGAGAAATACCCAGCCAATGGTAATTTTTCTTGCCCGCCGCCTGTTTCAGCAGTTTGTTGTTGATGCCTGGGCCTCTTGCAATATGATGTGCCTGCAGTATATTGAAAACCATCAAGATGTCTTCAGAGCAGAGTTTTATAACAACCTTACAGATTACTATGCACGGACTGATATTGATGACCCCCATGAAATAGTTGGCCATCATAATATTCTTCCATCTTTGCACATTAGTTCACGTTGTCATATGCAGAAGCTCTATCAGGATGTGATGTGCATTGTCTGTCATCTTAGGAAGCCCACTCTCTTTATTAAGTTTGCGGCAAATGATAGTTGGGAGGAGATTAGACGCAATCTTGGCCCCGTGAGAATCCTATGGACCAGCCCAATATTGTTGCCCGGGTATTTCATATTAGAATCAAGGAGCTGATCCAGGATATGCGGCGTGGATTTTTTGGTCCCTACATGGGGCACTTCTGTGTCATGGAATGACAGAAACAAGGCCTATCCCACATGCATTATGTCCTGTTTCTCTGCTCAACAAACAACTTTTACATGCAGTCTCAGAACATTGACCAGGTGATTTGGGCTGAGATCCCCCATAAGGCGGTTACCCCTTACCATAAAAAGCTTAGGTGTTTGGTATTGAGCTATATGATCCATACCCTGTGCAATCAGAATCAAAATGCATCTTGCATGCATGACTTTCCAACTGGCTGTTGCTGCTTGAAGTACTTTCCAAAGCAGTTTCAAGATGAGACAGTCCTACCTGCCAATAGGTACCCAAATTATAGGCGCCACAGCCCCCAGAAGGCGGTTGGATTGGAGACTGTGACGGGACGCAATAACATTGCTGTCAACAACAGCTGAGTTATTCTGTACTCTCCAGCCCTTATCTGGAAGTAAAAGGCACAATTTAATGTTGAAGCCTGTGTCAACCTCTGAACAATTAAGTACATCCTAAAATATATCTCAAAGGGAGAAGACATGTACACAGCAACAATTAAGGATCAGGCACCTTTAGCTGGAATTGTGCGCCAGCATCCCAATGCTGTAAATAACAAGATCTGCCAGCATCTCTATGGCCAATACATTGCCCCACCAAAGGCTGTCTGGGAGCTGATGGAGTTCCCTCATCACTCAATTAATCCTTCAATTATTTGTTTGGCTGTTCATGCTGAGAACCAACAGATGGTCTAATTTGCTCTCAGTGATGATGTTCTTTGTCAAGTAGAGAACCCCCCTAGAACAACTCTCATGGGCTGGATGTTTTATAATGCTCAGAACAAGGATGGACGGCATCTGCTATATTCAGATTTTCCCTAATATTACACCTGGAATGCTATAAACAGGATCTGGAGAAGACATCAACAGCATGAGCAGTTTGGACGTATGTACAATGTTAGCCCCAATCAAGGTGAACGCTTCTTTGTACAGCTCCTCTTAACCATTCAGCGTGGATGCACAAGCTTTGCTGACCTAAGGACTGTTGGTGAAGGCCTTGAGAGCATAACCTATGCCACCAACCACCTGGCATGTGAGGCTTTAGGTCTGCTTTGTGATGATAAATACTGGCAAATTGACTTTCAGGAGACTGCTAAAACCCACTCTGGCCACAGAAAGCGGCTCCTATTTGTTCAGGGCCTCACCTCTGGAGACATTCTCAATGGCTTGAGGATTTGGAATGAGTTTTGGGAGAGCTTTTGTGATGATTTGGAGCACCAGCTGCAGTTTCTGACTGTTCCAGAGGGCCTCCAAGATCCCCATCTTGATTATGGACTTTTTCTAATTGCCTGTGAGCTTCAAAAGTTTAGTCAAAGCTTAGAAGCTTACCATCTTCCTAACTACAATCAAGGATAGGAAGATCCCAGAAACCTGGTTCAGGATTTTAACCTCCCTGTTGAACTGTCTCAAGCTCATCTAGACCAACTTAATGCCAACCAAAATGAAGCTTTCACCCAGATTACTGAGCAGATTGCCCAGAATCTCACCCATGCACACTTTTTCCTTTAAGGCTCTGGGAGTACTGGGAAAAAATCCCTCTACCAAGCTCTGGCTGCTCATTACTGTGATCAGGGTATGCATGTCATCTGTGTTGCCTCAACTGGCTTAGCTTCCAGCCTTCTGCCAATGGGAAAGACTGCCCATTCAACTTTTAAGGTGCCTCTTAACCTGGATGAGAACTCAGTTTGCAACATTGGGTATCAATCTCAGCTGGTTAACCAGTTACGTCAGACAACCTTAATCATCTGGGATGAGGCCCCCATGCAGCATAAGAATGTTGTGCTGGCTGTTGAGTGTACCCTCTGGGATGTTTGCAATAGCAAAGCTCTAATTGGTGGGATCTCAGTGGTTTTTAGAGGTGACTTTAAGAAGACGCTTCCAGTGATCTGACATGGTGATCATGCTCAATAGAGTGAAGCCTGCATCCAGAAGTCTAGAATTTGGCCCCAGCTTCAGATTTTGTTTCTGAACCAAAACATGCGGCTGCATCAGACTGAAGAGAATGAGGTTTATGCACAGTACCTGGAAGAGCTATCCTTTAATGACAGGCTTTATGGATTGATACACTTGCCTCCTTTTGTTACCCAAGTTGCCAGATCTGAGAAGCTGAACCAGGCCATCTATCCTCCTGAACAGCTTTGAGCCCTAACCCCCAATAATGCAGCTATATTCTTTAAAGGCTGTTGTATCTTAACTGTCACCAACTGCCAAGTTGTTGAGTTTAACTCTAGAATTCTTGAAACTTGCCCTGTAACTTCTCATGTCTACAATGCTGAGAAGTGTGCCAACCCAGGAAAAAGGGATGGTTCTGATTTGGTTACTGATGAGGTCATGCAGACCCTTAATTGCAGCAGCTTACCCCTATCCCACCTCACTCTGAAGGTTGGTGTTCAAGTGATGATTCTTAGGAATATTTATGCCACTGAAGGTCTATGCAATGGTACAATGGCCATAGTTACAACCCTTTTACAAAACATAATTGAAGTCACAGTTATCTCTGGGATCTGTCAGGGCTGCTGCTGTCTTATTCCCCGTCTAACAATGGTTGAGGAGGAAGAGTGTCAATTTACTCTACAGCGCTGGCAGTTTCCAATCCGCCTAGGATTTGCCATGACTTTCAACAAATCTCAAGGTCAGTCCTTGAGCCATGTGGGTGTTGATCTCACACATGACCCCTTTTCTCATGGTCGGCTCTATGTTGCTCTTTCCTGTACTACTGATGTGTGAGGCATCATAGCCTTAATTGATCCAGATCATAATTACGGTCAGACCCAAAATGGTGTATATCCAGAAGTTCTTCTCTGCCAAGCTCCTCAGTCTGAGTAAGCATTTAAATACATCTTTTAGCATAATAAACTTTTATTTACACACAATATCAATAAATGCTGATAATTCACATCATAATAAAGTTATAACACTAAAGATTAAAATGCTATTAAAAAACAACTATTAGAGTCAATATCAGTGAATAATTTATAGACTGAAAACACATACCAGCAGGCTGCTGTAAAAGAGTAAAGCTGAGCGTAGCACAGTTTTGCTCTTTTGGCAGCCTGCCTACACATCTTTTCTTTTACCAGCTGTAGACTAGAAATGCATACCAGCAACCATCATCAAACGCTTTTTACCAGTTATAACTGGAAACACATACCAGTGGGCTGCCGTAAAAGAGTGAAGCTGAGTTTAGCACAGCTTTGCTCTTTTGGCAGCCTGCCTGCACATCTTTCCTTTTACCAGCTATAGGCTAGAAACACATATCAGCAACCATCATTAAACGCTTTTTATCAGATATAACTGGAAACACATATCAGCGGGCTGCCGTAAAAGAGTAAAGCTGAGCAAAGCACAGCTTTGCTCTTTTGGCAGCCTGTATGAAAAACCTTTCTTTTTACCAACTAAAGTTTAACAAAATAGTTTTAAAAGGCCACTGAGTTAAATAAACAAAAAAATGTGACTCAACTAGGATACCTGAACGCGTACCTAGGTGGGATGCCATAAAAGGGCAAAGCAGGTGAAGCTCAGCTTTGTTCTTTTGGCATCCCGCCCGCCTCACTACACTTGTCTTCTTTACCCTGCCAAGTCCCTGGGGAAGCTTTTTACCATGTTTTTGGCTGGAAGAACTTTCCTGCTTTTACTCTAATCAAGGCCAACAACACTATTGGTTGTGCCTAAACAGTAGGTTGGTTCTAATGGGTGATGCTGTCGCAGGAGGGGTTGTTGGTTACTTCACAGTGTCTTGCGGCATCTCAGCCTGCGGCAGTTGAATTTAAAGTAGAATATATATGGATTGGATGTAAAATGATCCAGTTTAATATAAAGGTAAGAAGTTTAAATATCTATTTAATAACTTACTGATAAACATTAGAGCTATTGCAACCAAGTTTCCAGACTTGCCTGCTAATGTATCTAACAATACACAGGGGGCACTCAATGAGCTGCCCCTTTACGTATCTAACGTTATGGCTTAATCTGATGGCAATATTGACTGGCGGGTACTTCATCCTAATTAGGGGCACTGCCAATTTGACTTGCTGATTCCTGCACAAGCTATTCCTTGGCTCCAAACCTTACATGGAACTTCCCACTATGCCACCCCCTTGTGGCTTTGTGGCTTTTCCCATATAGTATATTACTCACAATGTTCTACAATAAACAATACCTTATTCTTATTATTCTTTCCTTTCTATTAGACTGTTATCTTCTCCAATTCCAAATACTGAATCCTCATTGGTTCAGTTGCAACAGAGCTAGAAATGACATCATGAGCAATGATTGGTTGATCCCATCTATTTCTCTGCCAAACAGATTAGATTAGATTTACTAAGCCAAGGTAAGCCTTAACTAACACAATACTAGCTTTTTCAACTCAAATTTAAACAATTCACTTCAAAACAAAGGTAAGCTTAAAAATATACACATAATACTAACTGTTTTATGCATAGTAGATCAAGAACATTCAAGGTAAGCTTAGTTTTAAAAGTTTCAAAGCTAACTTTGCTTTATAAAGATAATAATTTAAAAAAAACTAATCCAAATCAAGATTCAATTTGATTCTGCATTTCAGGTAAGCTTTTCCTTAAAAATACTAAACTTCTTCAAATCCTTTTAGATGAGCTTGATCCACAGCAGATCTTGGGATGGGTAAGTTATTTATTCATCAAGTTTACTAATCTGGATTAAAATATTAAGATTTCCGCCCTAAAGTTAAATATGAGAATGGTAAGCAAAGTTTTATTCACTAATATTTTTCAATCAAGCTGCATTTCAGGTAAGCCCTTTCTTAAAAATACTAACCTTGGTTTCCTTTTAGATAGACTTAGTCTACAGCAGATTGTGGGGTTGGTAAGTTTTTTTCACTAAATTACCAGCCTAGATAAAAAAACAGACTTTTGCCCACAAGCAGATCTTGATTTAGGTAAGCCATTTTTTTCTAAACTTACTAAACTTGTTTAGGGATTCCCAGATTTTTATCATAAAGCCAATCTTGGGCCAGGTAAGCTTTTTGATGACTTACTAACATTTTTTTAAAAAAAACCTACAAACTTTCCCCCTGCAGCAGATCTTGGGGTTGGTTAGTCATTTTTCACTAATTTTTACTAACCTGAATTTCAAGCCCCAGTTTCCGCCTACAGCAGATCCAGGGTTGGGTAAGTTTTTTTAGAGTAAGCAGATATTTTATCAAAAAAACTGTTTCTCCAATTTAGTTTAATGATTCAACTAGCCTTTTAAACTCAAATTTAACCAACTACTTTTTTAGTAATATATCCTGGACTAATTGCTTAAAATTACCTATTAAAAATCTAATTATTTTCTTTTATTTTTTGCACTTATTAGTTTTTAAAAGAAACACTTGGTGGATACTTTACAAAGTTTTATTGCCAAAAACTACAGATTATCACCCAAGAACTTTTAAATTGTTATAGCAAGACATATGCTTAGCTTATTTTATACTGTAGATTTGAAAAATCTTTTTGGAATTTGTTTTCAGTTTTTAGATCTGACTAGCATAGTTTCAAAAAAAACTTGGCAACTTTATAAAAGATCTAAAACAACTGTATTGCTTAAAAAAGAATGTTTTATTATAAGTGTTTTTTATTAATAGTATTTGCCTTATTATTTTTAAAGATCTCTGTATTAAAGCTACTTTGTTGTTTACCTACCAAAAAAATACAACCCCTAAAGAATTAAAATATCATTACTTTTTTTTTAAAAAATGGGATGCCTTTTATTTCTGAGCTTTTTGCTATAGATTAAAAGAATAAATATGCTAAAGAAATTAAACCCAGCCAAATGAAGAAAAATGTTTTAGAAATGTTCACAACTAACTCAGATACTGCTAAAAAAGTAAAAAGTATAAACTTATAAGTGGAATCTAATGGCATAAAAAATACTTATTTTAGAGCTACAATAAAAAAGATGAACATGCCAGACCAAAAATTAAACAAACCAAACAAAAAATTCATATTTCAGTTAAAAATTTATATCATATGATAATGCTTATAGTCTACATCAGCTAAGCTGGAGAAAGATATATATTTATATTAAATGCTTAATTTAAAATAAAGGTATTGATTTGCCCTTTGGAATTCAAAAACTGTTATTGAAAATTATTTCAAAAGTATTGTAGTTTCAAAATAATGTAAGAATTATTCAATCTTCCATCTCTTAAATATCAAAAGTATAATCAATAATAAAAAATAAATTGCTAAATAAGACCTTGCTGATAGTTCAATAGAGATAGTTATATAGCATCTCCTTATACTTCTCTGATGTAAGTTGCACAATCAAAACAACTGTAATTTTTATAATAAAAAACTGTATTTTTAAAAACTACTAAATCATCTTAGAAAGCAAGAATTATGAACAAAATAAAAAATTTTGCTGAAACTATCAAAAATTATTTCTGCTAGACTAACAGAAAGATACCAGTGAGCAGCTGTAAAAGAGAAAGCTAACCATAACACAACTATTCTCTTTTGGTACCCTGCTCACCACTCATAGCTTTATACTAACTGATTTCTGCTAAGCTTTTAACCCTGGCTAAAAACATTGTAAAAAATATAATTATCTTTAATTCAAACAAAGCTAATTATCAGCTCTGAGACTAGAAACAATTTGTTGGGCTGATGTAAAAGAGTAAAGCTAAGTGTAGCAGAGCTGTGCTCTTTTGATAGCCTACCAAAAATAAAGGCTTTTTACAGTTATAGACTAGAAACGCATACCAGCGGCTTCTGTAAAAGAGTGAAGCTGAGTGTAGCACAGCTTTGCTCTTTTGGCAGCCTGCCTGCACATCTTTCCTTTGACCAGATATAGGCTAGAAATGCATATCAGCTACCATAATTAAACTCTTTTTACCAGATATAACTGGAAACACATACCAGCGGGCTGCCGTAAAAGAGTGAAGCTGAGTGTAGCACAGCTTTGCTCTTTTGGCAGCCTGCCTGCACATCTTTCCTTTGACCAGCTATAGGCTAGAAATGCATACCAGCAAACATCATTAAACGCTTTTTACCAGATATAGCTAGAAACACGTACCAGCGGGCTGCTGTAAAAGAGTAAAGCTGAGCGTAGCACAGCTTTGCTCTTTTGACAGCCTGCCTGACACACCTCTCCTTTTACCAACTAGAGTTTAAAAAATAGTTTTAAAAGGCCACTGATTTAAATAAACAAAAAATGTGACTCAACTAGGATACCTGGACACGTACCTAGGCGGGATGCTGTAAAAGGACAATGCTCAGCTTTGCCCGTTTTGCCTTTTTACGACATCCTGCCCGCCACACCACGCTTGTCTGCTCTATCAGCTCAGGCAGTTAAAACACAAAATTTGGAGATAACAATGTCATGGTGGTTCATGACACTATCCCCTTCTATAGTCAACTTATCCCAAGTTGACTCTAACAAATTTGTTTCTGAATATATTGAACTGTTGTTGACTAGACCTCTTTCAGAAGAAATGAAAGCTTCAGGTTGATAATAGAGGGCCTCTGAAATACTTCAATAACATTTTCATCTTGCAGTTAAATTTGGGTTCCATATTTTACTTGATCAGGAGGGAAGATAGCGTTCATTGATTAAGCTATGTTGACTGGTTTGTTTTGGCTGCTTTTATCTGGTCTTGAAATTGGGCTTTCTTGTTGTCCTCTTTTTTAATTTGAATTTTTCTGGTCCTGATACTGATTGATTTTTCACATTGTTGTCTGGGGGATATTTATTCAGCTGAATGCGTAGGTTTAACTGATTGATGTTGTACTCTTTCACAGGACTCCAACTATCTTTTATTGTCAACTGGATGGGGCTGTCTTTGTTTTTTATAGTAGCAGGTTTCAGATTCAATTTTTTGTCACAACTTGGGTTCCAATCAATTTCCTTGGATTTCTCTGGTTTCATTTTATGACACCCTTCACTATCATAAGGGACTTGCTTTTGGATCTTGGGGCTCTCATGGCAGGCTCTACTTGATTTTGAAATGTCATGAACACTAAATTTAGGTCTTGAATCCTTTGAGTGTTTTGGGCAGAGCTCAAAGCAAATTCCTTTACTTTAGGAAAAGTTTCAGGATAGTTTTCAGCATGCAAATTATCCTCATCCCCCTCTAACATCTCCTCTGGCAACTTCATGAAGCGGTTGAAGGAAGAAAGTTTTTTGGGGTTTTGGAATCCTTGGGCTGAGGGTTGTTGGTTTGACTTTCTTTGATACAACATTTTCTGGTTTAGGTAAGAAATTAGCTAGTTCATGGCAGGACTTGGCTGATGTCTGATCTCTATCAAGGGCTTTAGGCTCAACTAAAACAATAGACTCTTGGTATTCCGTTATTTTCTTTTTGTGTCCATCTGGTCTCTTAAGGCTGGCTTTCTGGGGTCTGTACTCTTGGGGCTGAAGCTTCTTGGAGGTTCTGGCTCTACTATCAGAATCTATGGGTCTGTTTTTGATCTTGAATTCTACTGGAATTCTTTCAGGCTGGTGTGGTCTTGTGTGCATGTCATGAACTTTATAAGGACTACCATCATTTTTATTATCTTTGGATGCTGATAGAAAAATTGTGTAGCCTTGGTGGTGGCTACTCACTGGCATATGGGAGAGGGGCTGAATGGTACTAACTGAAGTGGTAATGACTGAGTAAGGGCAGTCTGTCTTCTTATTTTCTGGTGTGCTATCAGGTCTTGACTTTATACTAGGATCAACTTATTTGGCAGGGGCAATTCTGCTATTCTGCTTCATTATTTCTTGGTATTCTATTTCTGAGAACCAATGATTTATGGAGCAGCTGTTTTTTAGTGGCAACTCTTGGCTAATTCTGAGTTCATCTGCCTTTTTAGCTTTTTTTATAGCATCACTTTTCAACTTGTATATAGATTTGGGTTTGGTAACAAGAGGACTAGGAAGGTTTGAAGGGGGCTTTGCTCAGTTGGAGTCATCTCAGAGTTCTTTGCTGTTGTCATAGCACCTAGGTATATCTGTTGCTTGGTGTTACATATCCCAAATGGATTAGACAATAAGCTGTCCACTTAGGAATTGAGCAACGTAACAATTGCATAATTTTTTATCTCAACATGGGTTTAACAAGGTTAATTACATTAAAAACGCCCTAAAAACGGGTGTTTGAAGCGCCTTTCAAATGCTCTTTAGGTTCAGGCTTTACTTCCAAGGTTATAAATAAGATAAATTAGATATTGCCACTTGCCTTCATTAGGAAAGGTGTGTGAAACCAGTTTTTCTCTCCTGCAGCTCTTTCTACTGTTCCTTTCCACTCTCCTCCTTTAGTAAGGTCCTTCTGTCTGTGCCTCCTTTCCCCTGGTGGAAATTACCCTGCCTCCTACTATATAACTGCAGCACTCTCAAAATAAATACCAGTTTTGTCATTATATCCTTATATTCTTCTTCCCTACCAAAGGCTGTCACTATACCATCTACAGGTATAGTATTAAGAGTTAGGATCCTGACTAACTGTTTGTAGAAAATAGCACCCCATACTGCTACAAATACAATACTTGGTAATACATGTGAAGTGGTATTGCTTGACAGAAATGCAAGTGTTGTGATCTGAGGTGCTGCACAGAGTCACAACAGGAAATCCTAACCTTAGGATTGGATTTATACTAAGTCTTGGTTAGAATGGCAGGGATGGCTATGAAATTACCTTGTGGCCCTGAATGAATAATATCTGCTAGACGTGGCTAGACGTGGCTAGAGAGGTGCCAAAGTACGTGGAGACACAAAGACAAAAATGTGAATAGAACTTAAATTTTATTGGGTATAAAAATTGGGAATATATAGTGTGTAGCTTTATACAAAACAGTACATGGACGGTAGGATCACTTGCCACAGGCATGAGTGGGGCAAGTGAGTTGCGCAGAATCAGGAAACTGAACAATTGAGTTTCCCAATTTGGAGCCAGACTCATTTCAAAGGGCAAAAGTAAAAGAGATATATTTGTCCTTAAAGTAACCCATCAAAGGCAAAATCAAAGCATGGTGAATGGCGGCATTCACAACACTGTCAAACATATCAAGGATTACCTATAGCAATTTACCCATCCTGCTGTTTGCCATAACAGAATGCACCTGGGTTGCATTCAGAGCCTAGTGCATGACCAGGAAATACCGGTATCTAACCAACAGACGTTCCTCCAGGTCCTTTACTCTGAGCTTGGCAACACTTTTACCACTGTTAATCAGTACCTTGCTGAAGTTACCAACACCCAAAATACCATGTTTTACTGGGTTGACGCCATCAAGAGGGGAATAGCCAAGCTAGTTCCAGTGCATGTTGTACAGACCCTCACCCATCAGGGTGTGGACGCCAATTGGATTAATGTGGTTACAAACCACGTGCTTGAGATTGGCCCCATGGTTTGAAGCCTGACTCATGAGGTGGAAGTCTTGAGCTGTTGCCTTGCCATAATTCCCTAATTCAACCCCAAGCCTACCACTATAGACAACTCCCCCTCCAGCCACCTTCTTGGCCATGATGTCCTTGAACTCTTTGATTAATACAAGAAGATGCAGGAAGAACTGATCTAACAAACGGCTGATATTACCTTTCTGTTTGATGGCTATCACACTGTGTCAGAGCTTCAGGATATTCTCAAACTTTGAAAATTACATGATAGAGCTGATACTAGACCCAAGCCAGGAAGGACTAGGAGGTGATAGCCTTGCTCCAAGCTGAGCTTGTCACCCATGAGAAGTGCATTACCTCTTTTGAAGGTGACTTGGATATCACCTGTCAAGAGAAAAAGGTTTATTGTAAATTCACTGCCACCTCTGGCCTTGGATCAAACCGTTTTCCCCCGCCACACCAAAAAAGGGCCAAAAACAACAGCCAAGCCATTAAATTCCCTAGAAGATTTAGCCCACACTGTTGATGAGAGATTTTTTCTGGCCTACCCTGCATATCCCCCTGCTTTGGTTGTCCTGGCTTGCAAAGAAACGCTGATTAATTTGGATTGTTTGTTATCATGGTGTTGTCCCCCCTTAAAAACTATCAGGAATGTCCAATCAAATGATGCCACATCAACAACCAGAAAATCAAGTGACCCCCAAATGCCTGGGTTGTATTTTAACCAATCAGGTGGACCCGTGGAAATTAACTTAAAACCTTCCAGTGTCCCTGGTCTTGCCCAGCAAAATTTCTCTCCCTACCAATCAGATGCAAGCCAAAGTGGTCATGTGCCCATTTCCTAGCAATTCCTCCCTTTTTACAAGGTCAGGGGACTTTGTGTCCCCTGTTTGTCAATTTTCAAATTATTAAAGACATAGATTTTGCTATTAGCACTTTGTCATCAAATTCTAAGTAGTGGACTCTGTTGGAGTCCCCCTAGATTTTAAACCAAAGTGTTAGACATTTTTGCGTTAAATATTACCTTGGCGTTATCCTGCTTTAACCCAGTCATCTTTTCAAAGTCTTTTTGGCTTGGCTTATCATTTAATTGTTATGCCAGCAGTTTACGCCTTCAAAACACTGCTCAAACTCTAAAATTCATTTAAAAACTACTATAAATCTTACTTTAAGATCTAAATTTTACTAAATTTTTTTGTTTTTGAACCTGCTTTACATTTTACGCCTGCCCAAGCCACCCAAAACCATTGCCAATGTGTCCAAGTGTTGTCTGTTGCCTCCCACTCAATTTTCTCTTGTGACAGCCCACTCCACCAATTTTCTATAACTTGGAAACCAAAAAATTGCACCAAAAGATTTCAAATTTTGCAGGCTCTTCAATTATGATTCTCCCTATCATAAAATTTGTGGTCTTTACTTTGGCTCCTTGCTTGATTCTACTCTGGACAACTGCCCTTGATCTGTGGTCCCAATTCTCTGCTTCTGCCTGCCTTGTGGGAGACAACCCCTATAGTCTCTTGCGCCTCCCAGGTGAGCTTCTTGTTTTGGGCAAGACAATTGTCAAGAGCCTGACTTTTGATGACCTAGAACTCTCTGCTGCAGATTTCACTGTGCCAGCTCCCACATTGGAGGTGGTATCAATGCCTACTACTCTTGGCTTGGAAAAAGGCCCTCCAGTACCCCTCTTGGCTCCTGTGGGGTTGCCTCATGCTCTCACCTGCACACCCTGGTACTCACTGGGCTGGTGCTGATGGGGTTGAATGCGTACTTCCCTCAGCTATCCCCCGCGTCTTCTCTTTGGTCCCCTCTCTGAGCGGCTATACCAGTACTCCACTGGGCGGCATCCTGGTGGTTTTTTTCACCGGGATGGGAGCCAAACTTAGTTAGGTTAGCCCCCCTCTCTCACATTTATCAAGATGAGCTGGACAAGCAGAAATTTCTTCTGCACGCCTTCCAGAGCCAATTGGATAGGATGGACAGTAAGATTATGGCTGTCAACTTACAGGCTATGTCCCTCAACTCCAAGAGTCTCCACAGTCCACAAAGGTCCTCCATCCCAGAGTTCTATCATAGCTACAAAAGCAATGATGACCACACTTGGTTGGCCCCAACACTGTACAAGTATTAGAGCCAGTGTTGGAGTCTGAGAATGACGTCTTGGCCACTCCTGAAGCTTCTGAGGCTGCTCAGGACAGAGAAAGCATAAATGAAGCACAAGAAGAGGTAAATTGTTGACATGACTCTGAGGCTAGGTTTGCTGCCTCTACCCTTAGCTGTTCCCGTCTCACCTGCTCCCCAGTGAGGATCACGCCTGCTCCCCTCCAACATGGCTCCAACAACCTCAAGCTGTTAACTTACCCAAGTTTGACCGCAAGAATAATGTGGTCATGTCCTTACAGCTATATCAGAACTCTATGTATAGCGCTGATAATGCCATGAGGGACTCCACAATCATCAACTGTTTGGATGCCAAGACTCAAACCATTATCTTGCCGCGTCTCCCTGAGAATGGCTGGACTTTTGCCAACGTTTCCAGGGCCCTGACAGAAAAACTTGGCAGCCAAGAAGCCCTTCTTAGCTTCAAGATGGACTTTGCTGACACCAAGCTCAAGGTGGGGGAAACTCTAGAAGACTTCACTTCCAGGTTCTACCTTGAGGCTCAAACCTTGTTGTCTATGAGTGCTATGCAGTTTATTGATGTGTAGTCAGCACTCCTCAATGCTGTACGTGTCAACCTGGAACTATCTCTGGCTCTTAAGTCAGGTGTTTACAACGCTCACACCATGCCAGACCTGATTTGCCTCTTACACAACTACAAGGAGGAGTTCAAAGTCCCTCTTCCTGAAAGCCTCTCCCACCAACAAGCTGAGTATAGACACTAAGTGTCTATGGAGATGCCCAATCCTTCTGACAAGGTTGAGCTGCTCCAGTCCACAACACTCCCTGTACTTGCTTCAAATGTGGCATGGCTGACCACTTCTCTTGGGAATATAAGAACCCCTGCCAAAAGGTCCACCATGTAGGCATGGAGGACGCTGAGGAGGGCAACACCAAAGACACTGATATTGAGAAGGATAATGAGAACCATTCAAAAAACTACTAAGCAGCCAGGACAAGGAGAAATCATTGTCTGCTTTTATAGGTTTGACACCCTCATCTCCCCCCATACCGCTGCCCCCAACAAACCTGCTCAGAGGCCTAATGTTTTACTATCCTCTGAGTTGAATCCTAAGGAAGAATCCTCTCTGATTGACTTTAAATCTCAACTAATACATAAGGATATTGAATCAGAAGGAGTTCAAGAGGACCTCCTACATCAAGTCCTCACAGTTAAGACTTGAAACTTTTGGACTACACTTTGCCCTGAGGTGGTTATACCACAAATAGCTTGGAGAACAGTCTCCTTACCTTATGCCAAACAAATGGTTAAACCAGGTGTTGAATTCACCCATAAAAAGGACAGTGCTGAAAAACTGGCCAAGCTGCTTCAGACAGTACATGTCTTGGCACTGCTAGAGTCCCTCAAGGAAGCAAGCCCAGCTGTGAGAGCTGTCACATTAGGTGCCATAATGCCGGGTATTGTCTGTCCAAGTAAGAAGGCTTGAAAGGCCAGGAAACCTGTATCAAAATTGACCAAGTTAACAGATTTAAACCAAAAAGTTGATCAAAAATGGGTCATGGCTGCTCCAGTCTGCCAGCTGAAACCAGCTCCCCCTTTCAAACTGATGTTGATAAATTGACGTAATATGAGGGTCACCTGATATGAGCTTGTTAATTGGTATGGTCGTCAGAAACTAGTCATGCAAGGGTTCTTTGCAACCTGGACCAGATACTTACTTGACAATGTGAAAGGAATAGGAGGTCAAGACTCAGGTGGTATTGTTTAGTCAATTCTTCTGATATATATTGAATAATTTTCCCTGTTTCAACTCTAAGAGTTGAGTCCTCCTAAATTTACTCAATAAAAATCAATTATCCCAAGTTCTAATTTTAAATTTTAAAAATGCATCCTGTGATTGGGTTGTTGCGGTATATCCTGTACAATCTGATTCAGAACCAAATCATTTCAGGAAGATGGGGCCCAGCATCTGGAACTTTGTTGTTGGCGCTGCCAAATGTCAATTCCATGCCAACCAATTTTGTAGCTCCTCCCCCTATTCTTGAAACTGAAAATTGTGTCCCTTCCCAATGCCCAGAATTCTACGCCAAAGATGCATTGATGCTTTCCCAGGTCATTTATCTTGATTTACTCTAGTTAGGACTACTGGTTCTACTTAATCCTGGAGTTACAATTGGAAATTTCACAAAAAAATATCTGAAGCCGCGTTGGTGGTTAATAATCAATTTTATGTGGATTTGGGTGGTAATTCCCCATCATTTAGAAACGGCTTTATATTATCCAGTGATTTCCGTCACAAGAGCTGCCATGGCTACCTTCCTAGAGAAGTTCAAGGGACTGAGCGTCCACCAGGTCTCTAAGATTGTGGAGATCAGGGAGGACCACCATGATTGTACCTATATCAACCTGGTAGTGAACTAAACCCACGTATGGGCCATACTGGATACTGGTGCTCCTGGGAACATCATATCCTCACAGCTGTTTAAGAAGCTTAAACTGGTACCAGAATTAGCCTATCATGAAGAGTTTGGTACCACTGGGCCACTGATCACTAGAGCAAAAGGAGCCTATTATTCACTCCCTCTTTGCTTTGGGAAGCTAATGGTCACTGCTCCTCCTATAGTTCTGGAAAACAACAGCTATGACATTCTTATTGGGACTAGCTTTATGGTCCAGTATGGGACTGTGACCAACCATAAAGACCATACATTTGGGATTTTGAGCCACTATATACCCATGTTATACCATAGCAACCACAGATTCTTACCTTCCCTTACGCTGTCTGAACTACATCAACCTGGAATACACAGATGGAGAACTGTCAGTTGCCTATACACTTCATAGTAAAAATGTCAAGGTGCTACCTCTCTTGGTTGGGGAAGCCAAGGGAATCCCAGTCTACGTCTCCTGTAATGTGACTATTCCACCTGGCTCTCAGGTGATTCACAATACAGGCCTCTCACTGGCTCTAACAGCTGGAACTCATGGAGAAATCTTTGACATCCCTAATGCCTCCAGACTAGAACCATGGGTTGCACCAGGCATCCTCATGCCAAGAAAGAAGGAATTACTCATACTCTTGGCCAACATGATTTGTGAAGCAATGGTTGTCTCCAAACACCAACTTCTGGCTTATATACAACTAGAAGATCATGACAACCTGAAGGAGACCCCCCCCCCTTTGCGGACTTCTCTGAGTTGGGTCCACCCTGCAAACAACCACTGGTGCTATTGGTCATAAGTTGTGACTCCCTGTCTGGCCTCTCCAAAGAGCAAAAGGCTCAAGCCATGGATCTCTTTGCTCAGAATAAGAATGTGTTTGCCAAGGATGATTATGATCTTGGCAAGGCTGCTGACGTTGCCCAACATATTGACACCCAAGGCAGTCCACCTATCTGCTCCAGACCTATACAGAGTAGTCAAGCCAATCATGTCGTAGCCAATGAGGAGCTTCAGAAACTACTGGGATCTGGCTTACTGGTACCTAGTAAAAGCCCTTGGTCGTTCCATCTCCTGATTGTCAAAAATAAGGATGACAGCAATCAAGTGGTGATTGACTACTGCTGTCTGAATGCTGTTACCAAGAAGGATTTGATCCCCTCCCTCACATTGAGTATATTTTGGACT
The DNA here is from genome assembly GCA_014839935.2 of Entomophthora muscae. Taxonomy (NCBI): domain Eukaryota; kingdom Fungi; phylum Entomophthoromycota; class Entomophthoromycetes; order Entomophthorales; family Entomophthoraceae; genus Entomophthora; species Entomophthora muscae. Next base: position 4,792 of record QTSX02005919.1, on the reverse strand, counting down.
ACCTGAGAGGCGTCAAGTTCTTCAGTGCTATGGATCTTATCAGTGGGTACTGGAAGATTGATCTACCCCCCGCCAATCAAGAGAAATGTGCAATTATCACCAACCAAGGGCTATTTCAACCCACAAGAATCCCCAAGGTCTGTCCAATGCCCCAGCTACCTTCCAAAGGGCTATGGATGCGGTGATGGGTGACATCAAACTCATCAGTGTTCTGGTCTATCTGGATGAAATTAATGTGTTCTCCAAAACATTAAATGATCATCTGCAGCACTTAGAGGAAGTCTTCCAGAGGTTACTTGCAGCTAATATCAAGCTCAAGCCATGCAAGTGCAACTTCTTCAAGGAGCACCTTGAGTTCCTTGGGTTCATCATTAGCCAAGATGAACTCCGCCCTGTACCTCTGAAGGTGGAAGCCATTGAGAAAACACAGATCCTGGCCAATAAGAGGAACATGCAGGTCTTCCTGGGGATGATTGGGTACTACCACCGCTTCATCTTCAACTTTGTATCCCTGGGCAACCCCCTTTTTCAGCTTTGCCAAGCTGATAAGGAATTTTTCTGGAGCCCAGCGTGCCAATCTGCCTTAAATACTCTCAAGGGAACACTGACTGCAGCCCCCATACTAGCCTACCCTGAATTTGCCAAGCTGTTTGTGGTTCATACAGATGCTAGTCTGACTGAAATTGGGGGTGTTCTCTCCCAACTGGACTCCAAAGACTTGAACATCCTGTTGGATACTGCTCACGTATGCTTAATGTTCATGAGAGGAACTACACTGTTACCAAATGCAAGTGTCTGGCTGTAATATACTCCTACCAACAATTCAGAGTGTATCTTCATAGGGTACATTTTATGGTTGTAACAGAACATCAAGGATCCCAAAGGGCGTCTAGCGCGTTGGTCCATTAAACTTCAGGCCTACAACTACAAAATCATTCATTCATCCAGAGCAGCCCACCAGAATGCTGACTGTCTCTCCTGTCTTCCTACTGTTGCCTTAGTATCCCCCTTGGATGACATTCTCTATGACAAGCTTATGGAGGATCCTTCTTTGTGGGGAGAGGAGCTGGTAGAGATACAAAGGGCTCTTGAGAAGATAGCTGTTGACACCAAGGTCTCTAAGGGACAACTCCTGAAGCTTTTTGGAGACTCTTGGATACCTTACATACACCCATCCCTACACATGGACTCAGTGGTGGCCACCACAAGACTACTGGTCATGATGGTATACAGAAGACGTTAGCCCTGCTGCAACAGCACTGCTTCTGGGAAGGAATTAACACTGATGTAGCAGATACACTAGCCACCTGTCATGACTGCAACATTGAGAGACCTAAGGTTGCCAAGTTTCAACACAGACTTATACGCCCTGGGTTTGCCTTCCACACAGTAGCCATTGACGTAGTGGGGCCCTTGCCAGTTACCAACAGTTGCAACAAGTTTATCATTGTGGCTGTTGATCATCTGACTAAATGGGTAGAGGCCAAGGCAATTCCCAACTTATCTGCACTGGTGACAGCCACATTCATCCTGGAGAATCTCATATACAAACAGGGTGCCCCCCAGTTTTTGCTGACAGACTAAGGTACCAATTTCACCAGTCACATTATCCCCTGCCTCAACCAACTGATGAGAATTTGTGGGACGCTATCCACCCCTTATCACCCACAGACAAATGTCATGTAGAGAGCACTAATTGGACCCTTGTCCAGATACTCCAGAAGCTCAGTCACCAACATGAGACTGAATGGGATACCTTCCTGCCTGCAGCCACCTTTGTATATAACATTGGGTTCATTGTGCCACTGGCAAGCTGCCCTTCCAACTGCTCTATGGCTGGCAATCAAGACTTCCCCCTTCACTATATTCCTTGGTAAAGCTCAGCCTGGCTGTGTCATTAGAGGCATACCTCAACAAGCTTGTTCAAACCCTAATTTGCTTGCAATCAGAGGCCTACACTATAAACCTAAACCATAATGCACAGGACCTAGAACAAGTTGCATCCAAACGCCCTGCCCTATCTATCTACCTACCTAGTAGGGGACTCAGTCTACTTTTTCAGCAATAGAGAGTATGGGCGTAAATCCAAACTTGCTTTCCTTTGAAAAGGTCCAGTTCAAGTTATCCAGAAGACTTTCCCCAACTCCTACACCCTTAAGGAGCCCCATTATGGGCAATAAATTACTAGAGTACACACTCAGTATATGTGTGCTGCTCCTAGGGCCCCGAGTAAGCCCCAATGAGGACAACAGCCTGAAAAAAACAAAATCCTAATGAAAAACTCCATGGGTTGTTGTCCTGTTCACAATAGTGATGCACCAAAGTATGAGGAATAAGAATAAAAAACAAAGTGTTTATTGGAGATTGACAAGACTCTTCCAATACTGCACCAACTGTTCTACCACCTGAATGGCAGCCAGAAAGCACAACTGGTTACCTATGGATCCGCAAAGCCAATGACCAAGGATTGGGCAATGAACCCCCACCAAACAAGACACGTGATTGACCCCAATGTCCACAGGCAAGGCAACACCTAAGAAGATACAGTCCTACAGGAGACTCTTGAAAAGGGCATACTTTACTGGGACCTGACCACCCACCCCATAGAACACAGACAAGGCCCACTTAAGGAAGACTCCCATTCTCTTCTCCCACTTGGTATCACAGTGACTGGTCCCCCAAAGAACAAGGTTGTCACCCATCACCATTGGCACCAGATGAGCAGTTGTCTCCACCGTGTAGACTTCAACACTCTCCTGGAAGGCTTGATGAAGACGCTACTCAAAGTTGTCAGAGGTTTTCCAAATAACTGGTTGAGTCTCTGTAACCCAGGTGTTGCTTAAGTGCAGAGAACAGACTTTATTATACTGGATACCATCCTCTGTTGCAAGACTGGAAACACTTGGCCATTGAATTGGAAATCCTTCAACTGAGCCTCCAGATATTCTTCTGCTGCTCACATGGAGAACCACCATTGGATGCTATTATCCTTTTTCAAACCAGTCCCTGTCACCTCCCTGGGCTCACTCAAGGCTAGGAACAATGCAGCAAATAATGGTTCTGTCCCCACTAAGACCAGCTGAGGCACCATTAGCTGATCTAGCTGAGCCCCCAAGTCCAGATAGCTGCCAATCACATCATGCAGGACTACCTGCTTCTCAGTTGCCTTCTCCACCTCTACTGGCCTTGTATGCTTGCGCCACTTGGGAATTACTACTTTTATCTTCTTCAAGGCTCTTCTTGGAACTCTTCTAGTGTGACTGTTCACCATAGCCGCCAACTTGAGACGCCAAGCCTTTCTAACCCTGTTGTCTAATCCAGAAGAGGGAAATGACACAAATCCTGAATGGATTAAACAATAAATTGTCCACTTAGGGATTGAGCAGTATAAAAACCATATGATTGCTTTATCTCAACATGGTTTTAACAAGATTAATTAGTTAAAAATGCCCTAAAAAGAGTGTTTGAAGTGTCTTTCAAATGCGCTTCAGGTGTGAGCTTTACTTCTGAGGTTATAAATAAGATAAATTAATATTGCCACTTGCCTTCATTAGAAAAGGTGTGTGAAACTGTTTGTTCTCTTGCGTGGCTCTTTCTACTGTGTCTTTCCACTCTCCTCCTTTAGGAAGATCCTTCTGTCTGTGCCTCCTTTCCCCTGGTGAAAATTCCCCTGCCTCCTACTATATTAACGCACCACTATCAAATAAAATACCAGTTTTGTCATTATATCCTTATATTCTTCTGTCCTACCAAAGGCTGTCACTATACCATCTACAGGTATAGTATTAAGAGTTAGAATCCTGAATAACTGTTTGTAGAAAATAGCACCCCATACTGCTACAAATACAATACTTGGGAATACATGTGGAGTGGTATTGCTTGACAGAAATGCAAGTTTTGTGGTCTGAGGTGCTGCACAGAGTCACAACAGGAAATCCTAACCTTAGGATTGGATTTATACTAAATCTTGGTTAGAATGGCAAGGATGGCTATGAAGTTACCTTGTGGCCCTGAATGAATAATATCTGCTAGACGTGGCTAGACGTGGCTAGAGAGGCACCAAAGTACGTGGAGACACAAAGACAAAAATGTGAATAGAGCTTAATTTTTATTGGTGTATAAGAAATGTAATATAGTGGTTTGGCATACCACAAAACAATACCAGGACAGTAGGATCACTTGCCACAAGCATGAGTGGGGCAAGTGAGTTGTGCAGAATCAGGAAACTGAACAATTGTATTTCCCAATTTTGAGCCAGCCTCATTTTGAAGGGTAAAAGCAAAAGAGAGAGGTTCATACTTGAAATAACCCAACAAAGGCAAAATCAAAACATGGTGAATGGCAGCATTCACGACATTTCCCCCTCTAGATTGGCCTTAGGGGGGTGATACTTGCAGAGAAACTTAGTATGCACGTGAGCAAAAGGTTAACCACTAGAGAGGAGTTTTACTGTATACTCCAATCATCGCTTAAAAAGTCACTTCCAAAGGCCCAATCCACTTCAAGTCTAGCCTATGAGCTTGCCTCCTACTCTGTGTTGATAATACAGAGTGTGATCCCCAATGTTGAACTCAGGCAGGGGGGATCTCCCGGTATTGTCAGGGGAGAGCTCTAGCAGCTTGGTCTTATAGGCAGACGTGTAGGCAGTAGCCTGTATATCAATGATGCAGTTGACTAGATCTTTGATATGCTCATCAGGGTCCATAGCCTTATCAGAGGAGATTAGGGGAACCCAAGAGCAACAGGATAGTGGCTTCACAACCATACAGCACAGCAAAGGGGGAATACCAAG
>QTSX02005918.1:57133-122942 GCA_014839935.2 Entomophthora muscae | reverse complement strand
TGGTAGGACAGACTTGGGAGGTGCAGATTACGGAGTGTTCTTTTTGCACAACACACATTTTTCAAGGAGTTCAAAGATTTCTGACACATAAAAGGACACATAAACTTACCCTTCATGATTTTTAAGAGGTTGCATCATCTGATGTGATGTTACAAAAGTAACAATGTTGATGCCCCAGGCAGGAATCAAACCCGCTCTTAGCCACCAGGCGGGGCTAGTGGGTAGGGGAGATTTTCCCGCCCTGGCGGTAGCTGCAAGGCCCATTCTGGGCCCCAAAAGCTATTCCTGAGCCTTGGTGGATTTGGCTGGGCCTGGGCAGGCTAATTTTAGCTTCCCAGTAAACCCAGTTCAAGCCCACCCTCCATTAAGTGATTTGGGGTCCCCTTTTTTAATCAAGTTCCTTGGCCTAAGGAAAGCCTGTCAAGCCGGCCCAAAAAGGGTGATCAGATTGGGAAAACTCCATAACCCCAGAAGACAAACCTGCTAGAACCAATAGCCAGCCAAGTCAAGATGGACCACCAAAAAGCCAAACAACTGTTCCTGAAAACCCCAAAAATGACCATGAAGCAGCCATGAAGCAGCCAATCAAACAGCAGAACCTGAGATGTAAAGCCTTGCCACACAGATAGTACCAGAAGAATTCCCAGAGGCACCTGCATGTGAGTAAGTATATAAATCAGAAGCACTTGAAAAAGTTCTGTATTGTCATCCTTACCAAATAAAGTTGTTATGAACTTTTGGTTCACCAATCTGTTTCCATACCTATTTTTGATACTCTTCTATCTGCATACACCCAAGAGTCAGTACCCATCCACTGGGATAGATAGCCAGACTTCAGTTGAAAAACCCACAGCCTTTGACTACTACCATCCACCCAACACTCCATTTGGCCCTGTGCATTTCACTGAGTACCCCCAAATCCTGACCACAAACCCTGGACCTTGGAAGACTTGCAGTGATACACCTGTCCAAACGCACCCAAGGAACCCTATCAAATTGTCCATGACAGCAAAGCAATCACCATCTACCCTTTGATTTTCAATGGGAAGTACAACAATCCTGCTGCCTACCTGATCCCCATGGAGCCACCCCTGACACCCAAACCAACCATCTCTACCCCACCCACTTCTGATGCCACTGTCCAGAAAAGTCAATTCCTGGGGGTGCTTTACCTGGCGCTCACAGGATTAATTGACTCTTCCTTGCCATCAGCCAGGCCTTGGGCTATGGCTGTGGCTGGGAAGGCCCTTTCCTACCTGGTAAAGTTAGGTCCCATCATCTGGTGGGTCATGCCAGTACCTGCTTTGGCTCTTCCTGTGACAGATCCAGGAAATTCATGCTTGCTTCTTTGTTATCCCAGTCTGACTCTTTTACGGTTTGATGGGGAATCCTTTATATAAGCTTTGATGAGCTTGGATTCCAGGCAAGCAATCTTGGCGTTAAACTTGTTGCCATCTGATGATCACTTCCACATTTTTTGCTTCCCATAGTCTTAGCTGCAGACCATCTCTTTCATTCCATGATAGTCTTCTTTCAACCAAAAGCCAAAAACACAAAGCATAAAAATATTGAGGGGAAAGCAACCATTTTCACACATAATTATTGTTTTTTATTAATTATTATCATGTTTCCATTATATACCAATCAGGGTACATTTGGCTGAAAACCCCTCCGGTTCCGGAATCACACCTGGATTCCTATCACATGGTTTATGAAATAACGGCGTCATCCAATCCAGATCTTTACCAAAAAGATCTTCATACTCTTAACCTATAAGAATGTGACATAATACATTCCATAATCACCTGATTCTTTCTGTGGAAATATATTGCTTTGGCTTGAAGCATTCCAGACTTCTGGCGCCAAAACCCTGTGGAATATATGTATCCCTGATCCAAGCTATCCTTGTTCCAACTGGGAACCAGCTGATCAATCCTGAATGCATAGACACCATTGTCTACATTTAGCTATTTTTGCATTTAATGGTTTTTTGTGTTAAAACCCTATTAAAACGCTTTGAAACTTGAACCAGGCGCCACCACGGCGCCCAGGAACTTTCCCAGGCAGCGCCCCAGTGCCTGAAAAATTTTGATAGCAGCGCCTTGGCGCTTTGCAAATCTATTAGGTGGCGCGACGGCGCTTCTAACCCAATAAATTTGCCAACGTGGCGCTTTTAACCCAAATTCCAGGGGTTTTCTTTTGGCTAACCTTAACCAAACTTCTTGACACAGTCAAGGCAATTAAACAATATAATTAAATCCTCATTAATTATATTCCAAGCATATATTAATTAACCTTTCCAGTTAATTAATCTGTTTGAAGACAACAAGTCTTTACTTGACACAGTCAAGTCCATTTTGGCCCTATGATTAAATCCCCATCAATCATATTCCAGGGTATCAATTAATTAACCTTCCCAGTTAATCAATCACGTTTGAGACACCTAGCCTCATAATCTTAATCATTCAGATTATTCATTACGGCCCTCAATTAGTACAGCCTAATTGATTCCTGGGTATCAATTAACCTCCATGGTTAATTAGACGGTTTGAGGCACCTAGTCTCATAATCTGAATTGTTCAGATTATTCATTACAGCCCTCAATTAGTACAGCCTAATTGATTCCTGGGTATCAATTACTACGCTAGAAAGTCTCTCCAAGGCCAATCCTATTGTTTTGAATTTCAACCTATGAAATTCATCACAATTCAACCTCTTTGTGAAATCACAGCCCAATGTGACTGTAGACAGTCACACTTCCCTCACCTACTGGAGCCCCACAGTACTCTTGGTATCCTGACATGTGATCCAAGGTGTGGCGGTAGTGTAGTATGGCATCCCCTTGCTGTGTGATGGGAGTATAAGGTGTCTTCCCACCTGTCTCTGCCCGGCGGCAGACGTTATCAGCATCAGTGGTGAACTGGCTTTTGTTATCCTTCAGCTTGGAAATAGTTACAGAATTAAGGCCTTTGTAATGGGTGGCTTTGGGACGTAGATAAAGCATGGGCCAGTCTGGGTCTAAGCCGTTGTTGCCTGTGATGGATGCTACGTACAACCTGGAGAGGGCGTCAGCTGTGACAAGTTGCTTCTCAGGTTTGTATTTAATGCACAACTGATAGGGGGACAGGCGCTTGACCCAGCCTGCTTGACATTGCGTTAAGTGGGACTGAGTGTTGAAGTACTGAAGCAACTTGTGATCTGTCAGGACGCAGGTGGAAAGGTGGCACCTTCCAGGTAACAGCGCCACTTCTCAACACAGTGCATAATTGCCGCTAATTCCTTTTCATGGATTGGGTTGTGTTGTTCTGATTCAGTGAGCTTCCTGGATTTGTATGCTATGGGGAGGAAGACGCCCTTGTTAGTTTTTACCCGTAACACGCCCCCTATGGCTCTTTTGGAGGTGTCAGTCTCAAGTTTGTATTGGCGGTTCTGATTGGGGAATTACAATACAGATGCAGTTTTAAGTCTTTGCTCTAACTTCTCAAAGGCTTGATCTCTGACAGGGTTCCACTGAAAGCACTGTTTAGTGTTTAGGAGCTTGGTGAGAGGTGCAATAAGTTCCCCGCTCTTTGGGATGAACTTGCGCACATAGGCAGCCATGCCTAAGAAAGTACGTACCTAGCCCACATTGGTGGGGGTGGCATGCTTGTGATTGCCTTGATTTTGGTGGGGTCTGGCTTTATCCCTTGGGCAGAGATGGTGTGCCCAAGGAACAAGAGCTCCAACCTGAGGAATTCACAATAGAGGGTTTAGCCTTCAACTGGGTTTTCCAAAGGATATCAAGGACAGCACAGAGGTGTTGGAGGTGTGTGGTTTGATCTTGACTGAAGACAATAATGTTGTCAAGGTACACAATAACACACATCCCAATCAATTCCTCAAATGCTTTGTTCATTAACATGGCAAAGGTGAAAGGGGCGTTGGTCATCCCAAAGTTCATGATCCAGCACTCAAACAACCCGTAGCGTGTGCAAAAGGCAGTCTTTGCCTCATCCCCTGGTGAAATGCGGGCCTGGTTGTACCCCACAGTGAGATCAATCTTAATAAAGACCTTCACGTCTGCAAGTGTCAAACAGGTTGTCAATTAGTGGTAAGGGGTATATTTTTTGACTGTCACCTTGTTTAAGGCGCAGTAATTGGTTACCAATCAAAGGGCCCTGTCCTTCTTGGCTACAAAGAAGACTGCAGCCCAGTAGGGTAAGAGGGAGGGGCGGATGAAGCCCTTATTGAGCGCGTCCATGAGGTGTAGACAGAGAGTCTTGTCTTCCTTGGACATCAAGCAATAAAGGGGAAATGCCTTGGGCAGCGACCCTTGCAATTGAACAGCATGCTGTATTTCTCTTGGAGGAGGCAACTGATCTAAGGTTTCACTGAAGGCATCTTTTTACTCCTCAAGGAGTGCTACAAGTGCTGGTGGAGGTGTTGTCATGGCCTGCCATGACATGATAGCTTTAAAAAGTTATGTTTTAAAAGCTTGGATTGATAAAGCTACCTCTTGCTGTCAGAAAGCCACCTTGATGATCTCCCTAGGTATCCTAGATTAAAGTTATGGCAATTTAAAGAGCCAAGTTCAAAAACCCTGTCAACATGTCCCAAAATGGTTGCAGGATTGGATTTCAAATCAAGACAAGCAACAATTAGTGAGTGGGCAAATCCAATCATATCTCAGCTTTCAGTGATCAGTTTTGGACGTTTTTACACTCAAATGAAAGCCCCAGATGAGGAAAATCCTGTCACAGTATTTTTTAGATGAACAACTGAGTCAAAGCGCAAAGTTTGAATCTGGCCAAAGAATATAACTAGAATTAGTCAGCTGATGTCTCAAACTTTTAGCATGACCCCTAGATAGAGAGACAGGGACCTTCAGGAATAATCTGGAAGAATCCTACAGACCAATGCAAATGCTATAAAAAGAATCCAGTTCCCTTTTTCCCCATTGTGATCATTCTTGGTCTGAATAATAAATAAAGGACCTCTCTTAGACTATAGTTTAAATGGATCAGAGTTGGGAGCCCTTGGGCCCTGCCAGGTGTGGTGTTCAAGGGAGGGGCTACAGTGGGTTTGGGGAGGATGACTTTGACTGAGCACTGGTTTAAGTCCAGCTTCCACCCTTGAAGTAGTATGTACCAGTCTCATGGAGTAGTTTGCTCATCTTGACGGGGTAAATCTGAAACCCCACTCCATTTCTGTTGAGGGTGATTATGGACATATCCCAGTCAATATATGTGAAGTTGTGTTGGAGCCAGTTGAGGCCAGCAATGACGTTGTGGCTGAGCCCTGCCATGATTGGCCCAGCAAGCTTAACCTGGATGTTCCCCATTCTCCTAGAGAAGGGCACTGTCTCACGGGTGATTGCCACTCTGTGGGAGTCGGCTACACGTACTGCTTTGAATCAACTAGGTAATCAATCTAGCTGTTGAGAATCTTCAAATTCCTGGTCAACCATGGTGTGATTGGCCCCAGTGTCTACCAAAAGTTTGTGGTGTTCCCACAGAAACGGAAGGGGTAGGACAAGCGGGTGATTTTATTGGAAGAATGACTTGCTTGGAGGACAGGGTTGTCATTGTGGACCTGGAATACATTGAGGGTCTTGACATTGTGCACATTATAGTCACAGGGGTTTTGGCAAGGAGATATTGGGAGTGGGAATCAAGAAGGGTTGCAGAACCTCTTGTATCTACAACCCCCAGGCTTTTCCCGGATCTTCAATCCAAGCTAGCTGAAGCTCCCCCTTGCAGGGGCACTTGGCCCCATTCTCCTGCTGACGGGATTGGCGGTTGCCCACTTGATTGTGGGCACTATCAGGTGTTGCACAAGGTTGGGGTGGAGTGTCACTGGTACGGCGGAAGCCCATTGAAGCCTGGTTGTTAGCCTCCACAATGGCCTTGTAGCAATCATTGATGGAGGTACAGCAACCTACGGGGACCCACTTGCAGATATGGGGTTTTAACCCATTGATGATGAGGATGAGTAGCATTGCATTTCCGTTAGTCATGGCTTTGGGAGAGGCAGAAAGTGCTTTCTGTCAAGCGGCAAGGTATTCAGGGACAGATCCTGTTTGTTTGATGGCCAGGAGGGGAGTTCCCACTACAATGGGTGAAAAGGTTTCACTGTAACGGGATCTGGTGGTGTCCCTAAATGTTGCCCACATGACATCTTGCTCTTGGCTTGCCCAGTTGGTAAACCACACTGCAGCAGGCCCCGTAAGGCGCCCAGATGCGGTGGCAACCCACATGGGCTCAGGCACTTGGCACATGCAAAGGCGGGTTTCTGTGGAATGGAGCCAGCTAACAATGTCAGCCCCTTCCACGCCACCCACAAAAGACTCAAGCTGGAGGTTCAACATGTGTTGAAAAAGATCTGATTGAGGTGGGGTGACGCTTGTGCTGCACTGCCCTAGGCGGAGGCAATTGTATACACTTGTGAGCACCAGCTGGTCCTGATAGATAGCATACCCTTTGGGGATGTCCCCCTTGGGGATTGAAAGAAAAGTTTCTTGATGGGAGTAGCCATACAGTGTGTACTCTGTCCTTTCTTGGGGAGAATTTTTCTTTTAGGTAGGTCATGAACCTATCGCTGCTACCACTGTTGCAACTGAACCAATGCGAGTTCAGTATTTGATTGGGGAAGACAACAGTCTAATAGAAAGGACAAGAATGAATAGAATAAGATGTGCTTTAGTGTAGAATATTGCAATTGATATACCATATGGGGAAAGCTACCAGGCCAGAGGGGGTGGCACAGTAGCAGGTTCCATGTAAGGTTTGAGGCCGAGGAATAACTTGTGCGGGGATCAGCAAGTTGAATTGGTAGTGCTCCTAATTAGGAGATAGTGCCCACAATTTGACATTGCGCTCAGATTGATCCATATCTTTAGTCACGTCATAGGGTGACTCTTCAAGTGCCCCCTGTGAATTGTGAGATACATTAGTGGACAAGGGGGTAATCTCAGTCACAACACGACATAACCCAGATAAGGTAGCTTTCTTGATGAGTTAAAGCGACACAGGAGTTTATCCTTAAGTCTTGATGGTACTCAGGAGATCCCTGCCAACTTTTGAGGCATTTATATAGATCCATATCCTTTTAAAGTGCTGCATATAGCTTTGTTTGGATTGTCGGATATCTGAGCTGATAAAGGTGGTCGTATTGGCGTTGGGTTGATTGGCCTTTAGTAACCACTTGAGTTGCTCCCGGATGAGATATTCTCTCCACTTTATTCCATATAGTTGATGGATCCAAGTAGTAGTTCAAGCGAATCATCTTTAATGGTAAGTTTTTATCGGTACATTGGTTTTCAAAGCTGTGGGATAGGCAAAAGGATTTGAGATTTAAGCAAGGTCAACTCCGTTAAAAAGCGAATTTGAGAAAGGATGAACTTGTATTGATTAATGATAGATTTGGTACCACTATAACATTATTTTTTAGTGAGAAATTTTGTTTGATTCTGAAATTTTTCACTTATCATCACAGCTTTGAAAACACTGTATAGAGGGAGAGGTGCGAAGAGAAAGGGCAGCCTGCTTCTTGTTGGATCCAAAAGTGAACCCTGCTCATGTAATGAACCTGCATTTTACATTATCTTTTTGATCTTATGATCCACTAATAAGGTTGAGAACTACACCTTGGCTAAATACAGAATTGGCTGAGCACCGAGGCCATCATCAAGCTCTTAAATCGCGGCCTGAAAAGCCAAAAGGTGATGTGTCTCTTGCGAATAATTAACCTTTTGACACTGATTTTCTTGGATTAATGGGGTTGCACTCTGATATGCTGTTTTAAATCACTTTTAAGTATAGCTTTTGGCAGACCCATGCAATCAATTTTAACCTGGATTTTCATGAAGCCACAGAAACTTATTCGTTCTGGTGTTTGAGATTATATTTAATAACATATTAGATGAAATGTTTGAAATCAACATATCACAATACCTCTATTAATATGAATATCCTCTACATATTTTGTCTAAATATAGGTAGCCCATGAGAGGCTTCATTCAGGTCCCATGAAGCTGGAGGTAGGACCGGCCTGCGACTGTGCCTGATAGGATGCTACCAAATTTCTTACTAGATTTAGGTCCATATCAAGCGAAGCATCGCTATCTTCGTCATCCTGTCCCGCGACTACCTTTGTGTTCTGAAGCTCTGCGTCCATCATTGCAGAATATTCATCTAGCGATGCTTGGGGTGTTGGTTTAGAAGCTACTCTAGATTAGTTTATGGGAAAGGGAAGAATTACATAACAGATCTTCCAAGTTTTCCATGAATGCATCTGCATCAAGTTCGATATCATCATCACTTTCTTCCAAATCAATCTCATCACTAAAGGTCAGCGTATAAGTTGAAAGGCTTACCAGAGGCGTTCAGCCCCTTCAAAGCCAGTGTCTTGAGTCATGAAAAGCGAGACGTTTTCAACCAATCTTCTAAGATCTTCTCCAACCTCTTCCCCCAGTAGATCTTCAGATGGCTCTGTGTATTTTTGAGCCTGGAGAGTTTCTTGCAGGGTTTCAGGGGTCAGATCTAACCAGCCTAGGCTATCGCAAGCTGTTTGGTGTTCAGCTAGATCCGCGTCAGTGACAAATGTGGGATGTTCATTGAGAATTCTGGTAATGTTGGAATTGGGGTCGTCTAATTGGGGCCGTGAAAGAGAATATTGCTTCTGCAATCGATTCTCTAGCTCTTGGTACCGAGCAGAGCCTTCCATTTCGCCTTCAAAGTAGCCTTCTCCCGCCATGTGAGTTTTTAGCAAACAATACTTTGCATCCCGCGAAACGTCGTCTCGTGGTTTACTGTTGGACATCAGAAGCTCGAACCCACATGCCTGAAAATTAGCACATTTTAAGTCATATCCTAACCAGCTTTATTCCAAGGTCAACGGAAGGGTCATTTATATTGAGCTCCTTTAAAGCGGCGAAAGGTGGCGGAAGGGGAGAAAGAACAGGCTGGAAGGCCAATTGAGCATAGAGGGTACGGGTGAATTGAACCGTCACGGAAACAAGATCTTTAGGTGGAAAGTGAGGCATGGTACGGCAGGCCTAGAAATATGTATGGCAGAAATGAACGTCAATACCTTTAGTCCAAGTGGATCTCTCAAATAATACGCTTCAGTGGCCGATGAAACCAATGACGGGTCGTGATGGAGAAGGTGGGCAACCTTACGGGGCACAAGGCATTTTGTGAGTTGACGTTGTGCCCGGGCGATCTCGGGATATCCTTTGATTCTTGATAAGGCGGCTTTCTGAATTGGCTCAGACGCCAGGGTCTCTTTGGAAAGTTGGGATATGGCGTCTCGGATCGTGAGCTTCCCAGATCCCCCTTCTTTAAGGATGTGTAGCGCACCATCTACCAAAAAGACCTGTGGGTTTAGCTAGTTTAAGCAGTAGCATTACTCTATTGAGCATAATTTCTGGGCGTATCCATTGAGGTAAGTGTTCGGCTGCCTCAATCAAAAGAAATTGCCCATCACTATCAATACAGCTATCTTGTTTAGACTTATAAAAGCAGTTACTCACCTTATGACAATCTGATCTCCAAACCGAACCGAAATATTATGCAGCAAATATACTACAGCCCATTCGTCATCAATACAATCTGCAAACACCGTCTTTCCTCTAAGACAGGAGAGAGGGTGAGTGGCTATACCAAGGCGGAAGGGTTGTTTGTGCCATATATACGGATGTTTGTCGGTAGATAGTTCATGCATAAGTTTTAAAGAATGGTTTTGAATCTCTTTAAATAGCTTGTCTCTATCCTTTTCATCGAGTTGATTCTCGCGAGGGTATATGTAATACTCGACCCAATCGTCTACAACATACCCCCTGAAACAGAATCACTGGTGTTCATGTATATACTTGACTTTGGAAATGTCAATAGAGGCAATCATTATCGAGGCTATTCTGACTGGCAAAGAAAAAAGGCTTTTTCAAAAAGTGTGCTTTGGGAGTTTTATTAAAAAGATTCATACAACAAATAAAAAACGTTTAAAATGGCGACAACCTTGCAGAGATATATATTATTGCGGTTTACTTTCTAAAAAATAGGAAACTTTCTTGAAAACCAGAAGCTTTACTTTGCCTGTAATAAATGTATTAAGCTTGAAATAAGTTTCTAAAATCTGAAAGAGAATGGGGGAATCCTATCCTAGATAGTTTAAGTACTTGATAGAATCCCTATCAGAGATAATATTTTTAAAAGAATAGCTAGCGTAAATATATAAATTACAGATAAAACAGTACCTTTGGTTCTAACTAACCTTAGCTTTTGACAAACTTATCTAAAGCTCCCTATAAATAGGGTTCGATCAAGCTTATCAAATGAGTACGCTTTGTTCACAACTTTCTGAAATTTTTCGTGTGTTCTACTATAAAAATTGAAATCTATCGGTGAATTGTGGATCCATGGATGTAAACCATTCCGGCTATCAATACCCCTATCAACTTTTTCAATCGATATGAATTCACAAGCCAATCGTCTGCCATACACAAGTATAATAAAACAATAGCCATTACCAGGAGGGCAAATGTATATTTTATTGGCAAAGCGCTTAATTTTTTTAAAACCCCCTAAACTTTAAATATAAAAAACCATGTTTACTTTATCTTGAAACTGCTTACTGCATGCCTTTATATATTATACTGTGACATTATATTTTTATTTAACATTTCCTTTTAATTTATACTGTACATATCCATTAACCTTTTTATATGTAAAGTTTATTTAAATAATTTTGGATATAATCCTGGCAAGTATATTGATCAACTAAAGGGGAAATAACAAGAGAGTATGATTTTATTGAGAATAAGGAAGTGCCTGTTGTAGCTAAAATAGTTCCAAGATCTTGTCTTGTAGATAAAGGTGTACTTGAGAATATTCCTTTGGGAGCCAAAACTTTGTCCTGGTAACAAATACATATCAAAATTAGCTCCTAGGGCTACTATTTGCTAAGTTTCCAAACTGGCACTCAGCGAGATGATTATTCATGAAAAGAGTAATCAAGGTTCTCTAACAAAAATATTTAAACCAGTATTGTAACTTCAATTATTTATTTTGTTCTATCAACAACTTTAGTTTGCTCTAAACTAATTCTAGTTTTTTATCTCAACAGCTCTGAAAAGTACAGTACAGAAGCTCTACTAATATTGAACACAGCATTTGGATTATATTAACATAAACTTGGGCCTTTATAGGGAAATCAAATCAAATACACCACTTTTATATCAAGCACACAGCACACCAAATTCACAGAGTACAGTAGTTTTAGAAGCTATGGCAACAACCAAAAGTACTTCAGATTTAAATGAAATGATTTCAGATTTGAACAAAATCCAAGCTGTGCAAGATTCAGGATTCAATTAATTCAAAAAATTTCAGTTAATCAATGAACTGTTAAACAAAAAGCAAAATTTCACTAGCCCATTATACAAAATTATATCAAACATCAAGCAGTGTAGTTCAAACCACAAAAAAAATAAACTGACACAACAAGTGAAATGGATGGATGCTGTTCCGGAGTATATTATAGTCCAATCAGGATTCATATGAGGCACCAACAGAAGGACTAAAATGAAACAAAATTTGAGCAATCTAGAAGCAAGATTCCACAAGCACAAAACAAAATGAAGTCACACAAGATGTGTAGTATGAGCAGCCTAAAATAGAAAACTATCAATTTAACAGCCAGTAAACAGCTATCCAATTTAAGAACAGAGGCATTTTATTCATTTTCATGGATCCTGATTTGTATGAAATAGTTTTGAGAACCTTCCAAATGTGGACTCAAGATTACAATAAAAATAAATCATTAAATTTTAAAATTTCTACTTTTAGTGATTTTATCCTAGGTTTTTTTACTATGGTTTTTACAAGCAATATCTTCAACCGCACCAGCAGCCAAGCCAGCTGCAATGGAGGCAAAGCTCAAACGTGGAGGCACCTGTTTATACCCAAGCCTTTGAGGCAGGTAACAAGGAATCTGACCTGTAGTTGACCCCTAATCCATATGGCTTTGACTTGTTCAGTAGTCACTTAGTGTCTAGCTCTGCTCCTGCTCCTGCTCCCGTACCCACCCCTGCACAAGCTGCCTGTCAACCAACCAATCAGGATGGCAACCTCAATCCAGAACAACTTCCTGCCACCACCCAATCTGCCACCCCCTCAGCCAATCAGGCTTCAGCTCCTGCAGCCCAGCATCCCAAGCAACAAATCATCACTGCCTAAATTCTTCAGGAAATTGTGGCACTGAATCTACAGGGTCTGTCCTGGGAAAAGATTGCTGCCCAGTTGCAATTTACCTGAGCTACTGTCATGCGGGAATTCAACAACTTGATGAACAGGGGGAATCTGATTGGGACAGCCAAGAAGCCAAAGAAGGCCCCTGAGTCCCAAATCAATGAGGCATACCCAATCATACTTGACCTCCTCCAGCGGGACCCCAAGCTTCCCCTAACCCAGGTCTGCAAGCAGCTTGCGCACCATAACATATGGGTTTCTGAGTGCATGGTGCAGCACTGGATATATGAAAAGGTGGCTTCCATACAGGTTATTACCAATTTTGCCGGTGACCAATAGGATGGCGCTGAGGATTCCCCATATGATTATGCCATCAAATCAACCCTGGTCTGATGCCTGACAAGTTTGTCAGATGACATCATTTTCATCTCTTACTATAAGCTATCCATAGCTTTTGACAATTTTGGCGCCCAAGGAAGAGCCACCACCCAAAAAGGGAGTAAGAAGGTCAAGAAGGGGACGTTTATTGGTGCATTTCTGGCTGTTTCAGCCAAGGGTTTTGTCTACTATTGGACAAACCCAGATTTCACCAATGGCTACAACTACAGCCACATCCTCAGTGGATTACTTGACTCCTGGGATGGCTCAAATTCAAAGTATCAAGTTTTCTTGAGCCACCAGATGGAGGGTATCTTCACCGCCCTCAAGGCAATTCAGGGACGTGGGCACCAGGCCTCAGTATACCCCGCCGGCCACGCAGACATCCATCTGGCTGATGTTGTCTTCTTTAATATTGGATCCACACTACAGGAGCGCCGCCCTCAGGCTTTCAACAACCTCTATCTTGGGGTCCTTGACCACAATTCTCTCTTTGGCTGCCAAATGGTGGCTGACTTGTTTGCCCAAATTGTCTTCCACGTGAACATGGGCAACCAATCACGCAAAGATAAGCGCCTCCCACCTCAGGCCACTACCACCTACTAGCCCATCCAGCCAATGACCAATGAGAAATACAACAAGCGTTATATGGTGGCCATCACGTGCAATCCTCCTACCCCTACCCCCGCCACCCCCACCCCCCACCTTCCAGCCCCATCCACCCAATCTCAGACCCCCCAGGCCAGCACTTCCTCTATGTCTTCCTTCCAGCGCTATTCTGCCTACTAGGCATCCCTCCTCCCTGCCCCAATAAACCCCCTGTTGCCAAACATTTTCTATTTATATTATCTTTATTTTGAATTTCAATTGTTCATGTTCTCTTTGTTTATAGTTGGTTTATTCTTTATGTTCAGCTTATTTCTATAAAATCATATATTTGCTATGCCATGTATCTAGATCCAGAACACAGTTTTTTTAGCACTTTGCACAGCCCCTTGTGAAAATATTAACAATGATTTGGTATTCAGCTAAATTTGAATTAGAAAATTATAGTGTTAACTGTTTTTAGATAAAGTAGTTACTGATCCAAATTCAAAACCTTAATGATAAACTTTAAACCAATCAGGGGCCAAGTGATAGAGTGATTGTTGTGACATAAAGGGCCATTCAATAATTATTTGATGCATGTGCGCTAATTAATCTGATTGGCTGAATCTTTTGCTATTGTGCGCCATTGTTGCTGTGGCAAGTTGTTGGTGGACTAGTGCTAACCCAGCAGCTGATTGGGCACTAGTCCACCAACAACTTGCCACAGCAACAATGGCGCACAATAGCAAAAGATCCAGCCAATCATATTAATTAGTGCACATGCATCAAAGAATTATTGAATGGCCCTTTATGTCATACCAATCACTTTATCACTCGGCTCCAGATTGGCTTAAAGTTTATCATTAAGGTTTTGAATTTGGATCAGTAACTACTTTATCTAAAAACAGTTAACCTATAATTTTCTAATTCAAATTTAGCTGATCACCAAACTGTTGTTAATATTTTCACAAGGGGCTGTGCATAGCGCTAAAAACAATATGGCAATTTTGGAAGCAATGCCAACACAAAGCAAAAAACACACATTGAGATGAGCGTAAAACATATACACAATGGGTAAAAAGATGGGATAGTGTAGAAAATGGGAAAACAAACAGGAGTAAACAAAGAGGCAACAGTATCAGAATAATACAGATTTTATTGGGGTGAAAGATATAAAAACACATGAAAAGGTTAGAAAAAATCAATGAGAGAATTGGAGAAGCTGCTTAAAGACCTTGACTCTGCAATTGCAGAGATCAAAGAAATTGACTGCAAGGTTAAAGCAAAGGTGAAGGCCGCCGTCCTTGAAGGGGAAAAAATTGAAAAGGTGTCTGCAAAGGCCCTAATGACCAAAATACCAGACACCCCTGAGAAGACAATTGAGTGCATACTCAACATTCAGAAGACGGTGGTTGAGGGCTTGCAATTCAAGTCCTTTTCCCTCTCTGTGCCGTCTGTCTAGACGGACAACCCTGAGATGTATGCACATCTCAAGCCAGCAAAGCGCGCCAGGAAAGAGGACACGGAATTGCCAACGCAATTGCTTGCACCATGAATGGCAAAGCCTGCCAAAGCTGCCGGCAAGGAGGAAACCCGCAAAAGTACATAAAAAATTATAATTAATAAAAATTCTAAAATACTTACCTTTTTTAGAAAACATTGACAGTGAACTCTGCCGGGTCCTGGTTCCTTTTGTCCCCCCCACTTTTTATGCAAATTATGCCACTCATGTGGCTAGGCAGCTGTTTCTGTCCTCCCCTGTGGGTGGGAGTTTGAAGACGGAATTCACGGGTCCTTTCCAATGTCACAGGAGGCATTGGCTGAGCTTACGCATTCTGAGGGGGCATCTGAGTGGGCAGTTACTGCCTACAAGGATGCCCAACTGGTCCGCCTGGACCCAGTATCCCTCAGTGGAGTTTACTGTGTAAACTCCATTGAGATTGTTTGGGATGTCCTGGTGACGCTCCCATTCAAGAATATACCAGAGATGAGCCAGGCACATGCAGCTGCTTGCTTCTGCTTCCTGGTGGAACACATCATATCTTACCTGTTGGAGAACTTTGGGCACACAGTGGGTAAATTGGTTGTTGCAGACGCAACAGCTGTAAAGAAGACTAAGACCCTCCTGGCGGACTTTGGGCTGGCCTGGAGCGCCAATGAGATGGGGCTCCCTGCAGCCATGGAGCTGTACTTTGCAGAAACCAAGCACAAGAAAAAGATCAGCATAGTATACAACAAAATTTGTGAGTTTACAGAAGCCTTTGCTGGACAAAGGCTTCATCTTGTTGTTTACCTCAGGTATCTCTTCTACTTTGGAATGAGCACCAGTGTGGAGGACCTAGACGGGGTCCTTCTTGGGATTGACAAGGCCCAGCTCTCCTTGGATGGGAAGAAGGTCCCCCCTGGACACAACTTGGTTGATCATGTGATCCAGAACGCCCTGGTCCTGGCTGGGACATACAGGTTTTTAGCCCCGCCTGAAAAGCTGCTGCTTCACTGCCACCTGACCCTACTGCCTTTCACCAGCAGGAGGGAGTATTTCAATAAGGGTGTATCCACTGTTCACAGTGTGGCGGTGGAGGCTGTGCGCCACCTCCATTGCGGGGTGGGTACATACCGCTGAACCCATTATAGGTGCTCTTAAATTTTTCTATATATCAATAAACATCTTATATACTCTAGTATATTTTTATTATAAATATTTTTTAAAGTCTTATTTTAGCAAACAAGATTTGCAAAATATATCCCAGAGAAGGTCTTAATAAAAGTATAAAATTATACATTAATAAAATAAATTCTAACTTGTACATTTTACATTTTTTATATTTCTTTTTTATATTTATTTGACAAAAGTGATTTAAATATTTTTGCGTAATCCAGTATTGAGCGTTTGGGATTACCTCAGATGCCATAATAAAAAATTAATAAAATAAATAAATTACTTACTTGCATCTATTGATGGATCTTCTGAATGTGATTGCAGGTGTGGAAACATCTAAATATAAAATGATAATTAATAAATCTTAAATAGTAAGTTAGAGAATATAAAAAAGTCAGACAAGCTAAGCCTTTAATTGATTGGCTGCTTGGCAAGGCACACAGGGATGAACAAATCAGTGTGGCCATAGAATTTGGCCACAGTCTCAGCTGGGAGGGTGTGGATCCCAGCCTGCAGCAAATTAAACAGGTCCTTGGTCCCAGTTGGGATTCCTTGCTTGACGACTTGCTTGAGCCACCCAAAGACTTCCTCAATGGGATCTAGGAAGGGCAAATAGGCAGGGAGGAAGAGAAGGCGCAAATTTGCCGTGGCCAATTGCTGGGGGCCCACTGCAATGCTGGTGTTGATCATTGGGAATTCCTCAAAAATATCAGCCATCTTATGGAGACCAACGTTGTCCAGCATAATGACATTGGTGAAGCCCAGGCTCGTGTGCCTCAGGTGCTCCTGGACCAATCAGAGAAATGATAAGAAGGTATAGCTGTTGTGAGATCCCGATATCATTTGGTATAGCTCAACCCCCTTTGGACCGAGGAGAGCCACCATTGAATAGGCTGTGGTGCAGACTGCAGCACGCCAAGCCATCCTGTCATTTGAGCCTTTGGGGACATAGCCATATGCATTGCGCATAGACAAGGCAAATACCAATTTTTCAATATTGTAAAATTTGACTGTTCCCTTGGCTTTGAGGGCAGTGTATGCCTCTGCATAGTTTTTCTGGGTCTCAATGTTGGTTGGGCTGTTTCTATTATAGGGAGATACCCTGAGCTTTTTCCAGGAAAAGCACATTCCCTTGAGAAGATGGTAGTAAAAGGAAATTGAGGCCTCAACCCCAAAGCAGATTTAACCATTGCCTGTATATTTTCCAGTTTAAGATGGCAGTCCTGGGTTATCCACTGGCAGATTGCCCATTTGTGCTCTTTGGTGAGCATGGTAGAAACGCATATGGATTTCTCCACGGCAAGGACTTGACCTGTGTTAATGAAGTTGTTGAAGGTCTTGCTAGTGTACTTGGGATCCACTCCAACAAGGGCCGCAGCTGCCTTGTAATTGCCTGATTCACGCATTAGCTTAAGCAGGATGATGTGTTTGACGTCAGGGATGCGCTTCCAGGCGGGCTCAGATGAACTGGGATCCTGATTGATGACTGGCACACAATGCATAGGTACCTTGTTGTAGAAGGCTGCAACCTTTTTTAACACCAGCTGTCCCTCATCAGTTCTGTAGAACTCAGGCTCATTGTCCTCTTCCTGATTGCCATCACTGACGTAAGGCTCATAGCTAGTATCAAGTACAGGCTTAACTTTCTCCAGCATGGCTGACAGGACCAAATCCTGGCAGTACACAGCGTCAAACACATATGAAGTAAGTTCTACCTCCTTGTTTCTAACTGTTTTGGTAGTGGTAACCTTGGTGGGCTTCTGGGTCAGCTTGGGAACCTGAAGGTTGATGCTCTGCACCCTAGCAGCTTGTGCTCCTTGAACCAGCTGTGTCAGTGCAGCGTCACTATGGAACTCTTCTCTCCTGTCTCCTCCTTGAGTAGGCACTTGGATTGCACTAACTCTATTCTTTGACCCGCGGGGGGCAACCGCAACTGCAGCGCACAACGGGTGTATTGGTACTCTGTTGTTATGTTCCTTCCATTTTAAAAAGTAATAAAATATTAAATAAATTTCAATTAAGTTACTCCCTAATTTTATTTTTTGCTTTTATCTGAATATGGATATTTAATTAGAGTTTTTCCCACCCAATATCCCAATTAGAGATTTTTTATTTCTTAATTAGTTGTTTTTGGTTTTACAACACCCATTTTTGAATACCCAAAATAATTCCCACTCTTTTTCCTGGATTTTATGCCAAATATAAGCACCCAACACAATATTTTTAAAATTTATGTTTCAGATCTCGTTTCTTATTTTAGATGCCTTGGTATCATTCTTGATTACAACCCATTGCACAAACTGATTGAGTGATTTTGTTTACATAGTGAGTTGCTATTGTGTTTTGTTTTTGGATTGAGTTTTGACACACCACGCTTGGGTGTATTTTTTCACCAAGTCATATAGTAAACATATGTACACCAAAAGTCAACTCACACCATTTTGTTTGTGAATCAATGTATTTTGGATTTTATTTTGAATAGTTTTGCTTTGCGCGTGAGCACTTTGTTGCTTTGACTCATTTTGCCCATTAACGCCAAAAATCCCTGTTAATAGAGTGTATATTTTAACCTGATAGTTGGATTTTTCTTAAATCTGAAATCATTTTGTTTAAATCTGAAGTATTCTTGATAGTTGCCATATCCTTTAAAACTACTGTAAGAGCAGGATCTCAAGAATCTAAAAATTCAACCTACACATATCCAAGCTCCTATCATGTTTACAGTATTTTTTAAACCTGTTGAGATAAACATATATTATTCAGTTTAGAACGCATGAACTCAGTCACAAAATTTATTTCAACTTGATAGATCTAAATAGAAGATAATTTAACAGAAAATGAGCGCTATTTGGCAAAAATGTCCATTCATACAACAACCTATTCAAACTTGGGACAAATGCTTAACAATTCAACAACAAATTTACCAAACACTAGAACACATGAGTTTCAGTCACAGAACACATCTACTATGTTTACTATGTTTTTGGTGAACACATGACACTCAGTCACAAAAGTTACAAACTCAATCCAACAACAAGCCCTAATAGCAACTGAAACATACAATGTAAATATCAAATATCAAAATGCATGAATGAATCTATAATACTTTCTACCAACTTGCCTCTTTAAGAAAGAAATCTAGAATACAAAAGGAAATAAATATTCTGAGTGTCTTTTTTGGGATTAGAATCAATAAAAATATCAAATTTATCCAAACTCATGATCAACAGTGTTCATTTACAACCAAAAATAATTAATATATATCTAAAAATTTAATTTGAAATAAACAGTAGTGACTACTATCTTTCATACTACTATATATAGAGTGATAAAAATTATAATAAATAAATTATATATATAAACTGTTCTAATTTTATTTTATTTTATTTTTTATACCAAAATGGACGCATCCCAGCAACAGAGTAACAATGGACCCGTTGTGTGCCGTGGTCACGCCCCCCGCGGGTCAAAGAACAGAGTTAGTGCAACCCAAGTGCCTACTCAGGAAAGAGAAGAGAGAGGAGAGTTCAATAGTGACGCTGCACTGGCACAGCCAATTTGAGGAGCACAACATGCAAGGGGGCGGAGCATCAACCCCTGGGTCCAGAAGCTGACCAGAAAATACACCAAGGCTGTTACCACCAAAACAGTAAATGATGTCACCACCAAGAGGGTGTCATTGCTGTATAACCCTGTATACCAATGTTATGGTGTTCCTGCAGTCATACTGAAGAAGGTTAAGCCCGTACTTGACACTAGCTACAAGCCTTTTGTGAGTGATTCCAAAGGGGCAGACAAGGACAAGCCGCCCCAGCATTTCCAAACAACAAAAGGGCAGAAGGTGCTTAAAAAGGTTGCTGTATTCTATAGTCAGGTGTCTATGCTTTGTGTTGTACCCAATTCCAATGAGTTGACCTCTACTGCCAAAAAGGCCAAGTACCATGTCATCCCTGACGCCACCTGCAAGATCTTGATGAGGCTCATGGAGGAGACTACTGACTACAGGAAGGCCGCAGCTATCATTGTCATTTCAGAAAAATCCACGCACAGGCTCTGAAAAACCTACCTGAAAACAGAGACTGTTCTTCTTTTAGAGAAATCCAAGCGCCAACCAATCCTATTAGTCCAGGAACACCTGCGGGCAATCCAACAGTGGATCAAGCAGAATCACCATCTTGAACTGGAAAATATTCAGTCAATGGTTGAATCTGTTTTTGGAATCCAAGTTTTGGTTTCCACGTGCTACTGAACGGTGAAAAAAAATTAAATTTCTTGTGGAAAAAGCTCAGGGTTTTTCCCTATAACTGCAATAGCCCAGACAATGTTGTCTACCAGCAAAAATACTCTGAGACAGTAACTGCTCTCAAGGAGAAGAGGACTGTCAAATTCTACTATACTGATGAGTCATCTTTTGCATCCTCCATGAGAAATAAGCATGGATATGTCCCAAAAGGGGGGGACAGCATGTCCTGGCGTGCAGCTGTCTGGTCTGTTGCCTACTCAATGGTAGCCCTTCTTGATCCCTCTGGCATTGAGCTCTATCAAATTATCAAGGGGTCCCACAACAGTACAACCTTCATCAAATTTCTCCAATTGGTTTGGGAGCACCTGAGGCACACAAGCCTGGGCTTCAACAATATTATTGTATTGGATAATGTTGGGCTCCACAAGGTGGTGAATATTCTCAATGGATTTCAAGTGATTGAGCCTGGTGTAGAAATTGGCTCCCAATAATTGGTTACAGCGCCTTTACGTCTTTTCTTCCTCCCTGCCTATTACCCATTCATCAACCCAATTGAGGAGGTCTTTGGGTGGCTCAAGAGATTTGTCAAGAAAGGGGCGCCACCCGGGCCCAATGATTTATTTAATTTGCTGCAGGTTGGTGTCCATACCCTCCCAGCTGAAACTGCGGCCAAATTCTATGGTCATGTGGATTTGTTTCTCCCTGTGTGCCTTGCCCAGCAGCCAATCAATTAAAGGCTTTGCTGTTCCTGATGGTTTTTGTATTTAATTTTTTAATGTTTTTTTTATTTAGTTTAATTTATTTCGACTTTATTTCTGTGATTCTTCATACTGTAAATTCAGAAACTGAAAGTAAAAATGCAGGATTGTCAAATCCTTGGTCCAAATTTTGAATCATTTTTGTGGGATGGCCTTTTTTAATTAAATTGAATTCTTTGTATTTTTATTTGAATTTTTAAAAATGTGGGAACTCATAGACACTTTGCAAAGTTCAAGTCAAACTAAATATTTCCAATGGACAAAATGAATTAACTGGAATCAATCTTGAAGCATTCAAATCCATCAACCATTTTCATTAAGTTTACTATGTTTTTTGAAATTGTGGGATTGTCAAATCCAAGAACCAAATTTCAAATCACTTTTGAATGCCACTAGTAAACTCAGATATTAATTGCAGGAACTGAAATTCAAATTTAATGTATACTAAGCACATTAGAAAACACCAACCCAAATCAAGAAGCTCCACCACAACTAAAATCAAATGAAAAATTCAATCTCAATAACCATAATTAGACATAAAAAGTTATTAAACTTTAAAATCATCCAAACCCGGAAAGTATACAATATTATTCACTTCAAATCATGGATATAGAAACTCTGCTACTATTCAAGGCTATATCAAGAGAAAATAACTACTCACAACTAAACTAATAACTCCAAATAAATACATATTTAATCTAATATATATTTTTTATTTTATTTTTATGGACCATCAATCACATTCCCAACCCGCTCCTGCACCAGCCCGCGGGGCAGCCTGTCCATGAGGGCGTCCCAGAGGGTCCAAGAACAGACCCAGAACCCAACTTGAAGGGAGTCATGCCAATACACAGGCCTCCCAAGGTGTCATTGCAAGCCAACCACCTCCTGCGTCCCAGGCCCAATCAACCAGCTTGAATCCCAGGCAGAAGCTACTCTCAAGGCCTGCTACCAAAGTCTCCTACACCAGGGTCACCAGGAACACTGAGGTTACTTACACCTCCACTGTGTACCCAGTTGTCACCCAGCCCCACACTCTTGACCCAAGAGTTGCTACTTCCTGCCCCTGCGTCTTTGACACCACCTACGAGCCATTGGCAGCCACTGTTGAGCCATCTGTGCCTGTGATCTATTCCAACATTGACGGCGCCAGCGCAACCAAGCGTGATCCCACCTTCTACATGAAGGTCCCCGTTCCCTGTGTTGAGCCTGGTAGCCAGGATGCCGTGGTACCTGCCAAGGGCTGGCATTGGTTGACAGATAGTGAGCATGAAGCTCTCCTCAACTGCTTGAATGGGGGAATGGCAGTTTGGGATATTGCGTCCCAATTTGGTGTCATAGCCAGGTACATTGCCGACATCAACACCAAGTATGGCAATACCGGGCAAATTGCCAAATCCACCAAGGCTAAGCGGCAGCCAAAACTCTTGCAGCCTGTGCACATCAACACAATCAAGCAGTGGGTAGCCAGGAATTGCCACCTGTACACGCTTGCTGTCCAATCAATGCTTGCCACAGAGTTTGGGCTTTCTGTTTCTAAAACCCTTGTTTATAAAACAATGGTTGATTTGGGCTTCTCTTGGAAGGTGCTCAGAGTTTCTCCGTACAACAGAAACAGTGAAAAGACCATTGAGGATTGACACATTTATGCCAAGACATATCTGGCACTAAAGGAGACTGGGAATGTCCAGTTCTTCTATATCAATGAATTGTCGTTTTCCTCCTCACTCAGGTCCAGACATGGGTGGGTCAAGAAGGGGTCCAAGGATGGCGTAGCCCATTTTGCAGCTGTCTGTTCCCAGACCTATTCCATGGTTGCGCTTCTTGGTCCTTGCGGGTTGGACTAATACCAAATGATCAAGGGTTCCCACAATAGCGGGACTTTTATTGATTTTCTCTGAGTTGTCAAGGAGTACCTTTGGATAAATTATAGCGGCACAACTAACGTTGTTGTGCTTGATAATTTTGGGCTCCACAAAGTGGATCTGGTTGTGTCTGAGTTCCCCCCATTGACAAGAATAGCCACTCCTCCAGCCACCGCCTTGCTGATTGTCCAATGAGACTTCTCTTCCTCCCGCCATATTCCCCATTCCTGAATCCAATTTAGGAGGTGTTTGGTTGGATCAAGAATAAGGTGAAACAAGGCCTTCCTCAGGACACCGAGGACCTATTCAATATTCTTGAGGTCAGCCAATTTGCAATGCCACCCAATGTGGTGGCAGCTTTTTACAAGCACTCAGAATCCTTCCTCCCCAAAGCCCTGGCCTCCAAGCCAATCAGATAAATGGGGGCTCTGGGTTTTATTTGTTTTATTTTTATTTATTTTGTTTTTAGTAGGACTCAAAAATTATTATTTATATTTAATGATGTGATGTTTGATTGTATTATAGACATATAATAGTATGTAGAAAAGGTAAGTAAAATTAATTATACTAGGTATGAGGAATATGTTTTTATTCTAATGCACTGAATATTATATTGAATTTTGCGCTAACAAATAAATAAATTAAAAAAAGATAGAAATAAATTAGTTTATTTAAATAATTCTGACTTGTTGATGGTACTTTGGCTTTTTTACACCACAAATTGAACCTTGCGTATCATCATATGATCCTTGTTATTTCAGTGCCACTATAGCCACACAACACGGCAACCGATGATTTTTATGTAATCCTTATTAATTTGTACTTAGGACGCAGTTCAAGTATATTGAATATGTGTATCAAATCATATTACAAGGGAAAGGTAATTCAAGTTGTAAACAATTGTTTGTTTAGAACAATAGTGGAGCAGGCCGCATGATGCGGATAAATTCAATTCTTCATGTTTATCTTTGTGATAAATAGACCCGTACTCGACGAGTAGTAAATAAAAACATTTTTAATTCTTTTTTTATTTGATGTATTGGCAACTATAACTAAAGTCTTTTAATATACTTAGATATATTAATATTATAATTTACATGCTAAAATTTAAAATTAAAATTAAAATATTAAAATTAAAATATTAATTATAAATCTTAAAAGTTAAATATTTAAGTTTAAATAATCAAAATATTAAATTTTTATTAAATTGTGATTTATTCAATATTAAAATATTTAATATTAAAAATTTTAATATTGAAAGATGTAATAAAAAAAATTTTAATATTTAAAATAAAAAAATAAAATAAAAATTTTAAGTTACAAGGGAAAATGATTTATTAGGGGAATGTGAATTGCAAGGGGAATGTGTTTATTCCGGGGAATTATACCCCAAAATTAAATTTTCAGCTAATGCATCTAATTGAGACCACATACTCTTCTGTATGTGGTGGATGACTCTGGCGCCAATTGCTAGAGGGGTGGCGCTCAACACCCTGGTGGTGGCCGACCGTCTTATAAATGGCAAACAGGTGAGGGAATCCACTAGCAGGTTTTTTTGGGGGGCATGTAGTACCTGTATAGAGTTGCCAATGCAAATGAATCATAGAGGACGTACTCAACTGTCCTGTATCCCCGTGGTGTTTTCTGGTGGTCTAGGGCTACGCGGCATATGTCAATCTGTATAGGTACATCTTCTATTTTTTCACGTTGGCTTTCAGTATGCAATGGAGCAGGATTCCCAGGTACACCGCGACGTGGATCCTTTGCGAGGTATATTTTTCTAAGAACATGCACAGTTTTTTGAACGTTTGCACTAACCTATTGATATAGGACGTTTGATTGAACTTGAAGAGGGTTCTGGGGGGCGCCTGACTTGAATCAGCCCCCCAGGCCTTGGCAAATAAAATAAATAAAGGTTTAAAATTATTCACAAGGACTGCATCCCCAACTTTATTTGACAGTGCCTTAAATACTTCATTAAAAATTGCAGTTTTCAAATATTCAGTTCCAATTTAAAAGCCAGTTTTTATTAAATTATTTTCATATTTGTTGATATTTGTGAAGGGGAACCTTTGAATGCTTTCATATATGTATTCATCAAAGTTTAATTTGATATCCCCATGAATTTCATTCATTTCTTTGAAGTTGATACTTGATCCTATATCATATGCTTCCCTCAACCACAGCAAGCACCTCGCGGGTGGTAAATATTCCCTATTTTTAGCTTCACTACTTGAAAAATTAAGCATATTCTGTTGAATTATTTTATTTATTTGGTTTTTATTTATTTGTTTTACAGGGGCTACCAGTGACTGGTAACCCCCGTAAAACCAACTTGGCGTATAAGCTGCCACTTCCGCGACCTCATCCCCATTCCTGGTGATGACTAAAATAAATATAAGTAAAACATAAAAAGACTTACTAATTGTTTCCCCTGTGGCCCCTTCAGCCACAGGCGCCACTTCGGCAAACTTCATGAGTGTTGGCTGCTCTTCATTAATTTTCCTGGGCTTAATTTTTTCTTGTTTTTCTTGCAACTTGTGTTTCTTCTTGGTTTTCAGTTGATAAATTTTCTGTATTTCTTGAAGCGCTCCTGCTTCTTGCTTGTTTTTTGTTTTTGTCTGTTTCCATTTAATTATTTTCCTCTTCATTGGTGTTAATTTCCTTTGGGACTTCATTTCCTTTGATTAGTTTGATCTTCTTATTATTTTCTTTGGCCCCCTGCCAGAACTCCCATAAATTGTAGGCCTTATTTTTGAACTTCAGACTTGATAGAATTGTTCCCTGGAGATTTAGTAATGCTTCTTTATTCTTTTTGTCTATAACGTTTCCTAGTTTGTTCATAGCATTTTCTTTTTGACTGGATTAGTGGCTGGCCCTTGTCACCCAGCTTTCCTGTCACTATTTCCCTGATATTTTTTTTCTATTTCAACAACCTTTTGCAGGTGTACTTCTAATTTGTTAATCAAGTTATAGATAGTTGACATTTTGTTTGAATTCCATCAAAAAACTGGTTTTTATAGTACTATCTTCAATGCATACATATTTTTCATCATCATTAATAAATTAAAGACAATAAATGTAAATATTAGCATTAAAATATTGCAATTAGACATCAACTCTTGATATTTAGAAATTATGTGCATAACTCAAAGCATTTTGTTTAATAAATGTCACTGTAAACTAGGCCTTTTTCATTGTAATTTATCTAAATGGACTGTGTTTATATTAGAGAGCCATTAACGCTTAGTACAAATATTGATACATAATGCATTTTACAGCCTGTATATTTACCTATTGGTAAGAATTCTGTAAACTTTTCATTCAGATTTTGTAAGGTAATAATAATGTAATGTGTTAATAGAATACTTTTTATTGTCATTAATTGGCTGATTTTCTTTGCTGTGGCAATTGTGCATTTTCTGATATTTACACACTAGTATTCAATTGGTTGGTTTTACATCCAATTGCACAGGCAATAGGAAATCAAGCTGCCACCCCAAGACCAAATGTGGTTGGGGTGGCGGCTTGATTTCCTATTGCCTGTGCAATTGGATGTGAAACCAACCAATTGGATACTAGTGCGTAAATATCAGAAAATGCACAATTGCCAAAGCAAAGAAAATCAGCCAATTAATGACAATAAACAGTAATTTATTAATCCATTACATTATTATTACCTTACAAAATCTGACTAAAAAGTTTACAGAATTATTACCAATAGGTAAATATACAGGCTGTAAAATGCACTATGTATCAATATTTGTACTAAGCGTTAATGGCTCTCTAATATAAACACAGTCCATTTAGATAAATTACAATGAAAAAGGCCTAGTTTACAGTGACATTTATTAAACAAAATGCTTTGAGTTATGCACATAATTTCTAAATATCAAGAGTTGACGTCTAATTGCAATATTTTAATTCAATATTTATGTTTATTGTCTTTAATTTATTAATGATGATGAAAAATATGTATGCTCATAATTTTAAGCTATTTGTAAAATGTACAACATTGTATTAATTATGGGAAATGTTGATAATGTAAAAAGAAAATATTATTAATTATGAATTGAAAGAGAGATATCAATTTTAATAAGTTGTCACAAAGAAAAGATTTATTTACTAATCAAAGGACAGGAAGGGGAGGGAATGGGCGGAATGAACATTGCCTTCATCTGCGCCTGTGAAAGGGGCGGCATCAGAGATAGTGGTGAGGGAATGGGTGGTGGTTTGGGAGTCAGGGTTGGAAGGCAGGTGGCTTGATGGGGGGTTGGGGAGGCAGGGTTTGTTGACTGGGAAGGGGCAGCAAGAGCTGATTGCTTCAATTGCTCAAATTCTTCTTCTGTCACATATACTGGCTTGACAAAACAGATGGACTGGCGTGGGGGGAGGCGGGGGTCCTTTCTGGACTTATCACTATCACTTGCATAGAAGATGATGAGATCAAATAAGTCCTGGATGGACGCAGAAGGGAAAAGCTCATACCCCTTATCAATTTGGGTGCATAGTTTGTTGTAGGTGGCAGGCTTTAAGCGCCTGAGGGCGGAACCAAAATTGTAGAGACATACATCTGCAAGATGCATGTTGGCGTAGTTGATGGGGTAGGACCAACAAGTATGCCCCACAGCCCTGATTTCTTGGGTAGCCCATTCCTGCTGCTCCATCTCTGCACTCAGTACAACTGTGTGCACGGCGTTTTGTGTGGCCCACTCCTCCAGCATGGCCTTGAGCTCTGTCTGGTAGGCATACCCATCTGCGGTGTTTGATATTGCCGAGTAATAATTGACGCCCAATGGGGAAACTGCCAATAAAACCCCAACAAAACAATACAAGATTGGGCCGCGCTTGTACACGTCAGACTGGATACACTTTTCTCCATAGTCTTGAATACTTGCAGATATCTTAGCATACAACAGAAAGATGACGTCATTACGGGCCCTCATTGCCCTTCCTTTGATAAAATTAATAATAGTTGAATTGTAGGGATTGGTATCCACCAAAATGGGGCCACTGAGAACTTGATTGGACAAGATTCTAGCAGCAACCACAACTCTGTGCATCCACAAATTCACCGTTCTTTTGTTGGTGAAGATGCTGTGGAGTCCCAACTGGAGACGTACCTGGACCAGGGGCATCCGCGGGTCACGTTCCATAATGGCCATCATAAGGGGATGGGCTGTGTCACCTTTGGTCGAAGTACAGGCACCAGTTGGGGTCTTCTTGGTAGGGGGCCACAGTTGGCGTGGGCTCGCAGGGTTGCAGCCACAGTGGACTTTGCAAACCCCATTGCGGCCGCAATTTCCCCAAGGGACATAAGCTTCCCTTGCTTTTCAACCATTTTGAGAACAATCTCTGGAGTGATTAATTTTCTTCTGTGTCTTGCAGGCTGATTGGCTGGGGGAGGGATGTGTCTATCTTGGGAACTGGTCAATGCCATCTGATTGGCTGTTTTGGGGTTCTGGGCTCTCTGAGTGACCCCATGGCTCAAATGGCTGGTTCCAGATGCCATTGTTGATACAGGATTTGGGTTGGCAGCTGCCTGTGCGTGATGGGCAAACAGGGCCATGCTGGAAGTTGCAGGAGAAAGAACACACTCCTGGGTAGTGCTTGCAGAGGGGCCTGCGGGTTGGGAGTGGCCATAGAGGGAGGCTTCACCATTAAGAGACCCAGCGTAGCCCTGCATGATTTTGTCAAGGCCAGGGAACAGCTTGTTGACTTGGTTGTTGTTGAAAGAAGACATAATAAATTTTTATTAAAAAATTTTAAACTCAAAAAGAGATGTGTATATTTTAGTCAATTTTATTGTTAAGTATGTTAAGTTGGTGAATAGTAGGATCTAAATTTTAGCCGTCCTAAATTGGAATAGGGTGATTTTTGAGAATGCCTATGATTCCTAAAAGAATTAGCACAAATCCACTCTAGATCCTTTAGCATCCTTTTTGAGATGCCCATAAATTATATTTATTTCAAATTCCTTGCAATTATGATTTGAAACTTGGTTCTTGGATTTGACAATCCTGCAATTTCAGATTTGTTAATTTTTACATGATGTCTATGATTTGTTTGAAATACAGGAAATCTCAAATTGTACATTAGAATCCCGCATTTCTGATTCATGTATCCCGCATTTGTTTGTTGTGTTTTGTCTTTTGTTAGTTGAGTTATCTGCTCAAGAGATTCAAAATTTGCCAATTTACATAAACCAAAAAAAGTCAAATTAAATGGTTGCTTTTATTAAATATTTTAATTTTCACTCAGCTGAGTTGCCTGCTGTCAAGACTTTGGGGTCTTGAGGAATTGTGTTTATTATAGGACATGGTAATGTGAGTGCTGATAGGGGACTGTATGGCAACAGTCTGTAGCTACCAATCAGGTCTTAGGTGAAGCTACAGCCTGGTGGTATATCAAGTCTGTAGGAGAAAACACATGGATCTGCGAGTAGACGGCAACACGCTCTACCTGATACTTCTGACTACTAGACTTTGGCTAGTAGTGATACATTGATAGAGATTCCTTAATATCTATCTTCAAGGGTGAATATTCTGCTTGATCTCTAATCAGGAGAGAACATTATATAGGGTGGATAAGCCCTCTTGCCAAATTGTAGTCTGACGCATCTAACTCTTACTAGTCAGTCTATCTGTTCCCCAGACTGCTAGTTTCAGCCCCCAGAGCTAGGCAGCCATGCTGGTCTGGCATGGGACTTCAATAGTTTACCAGGCCTTGGCTTATCTCACCAGCGTATTGGCAGCATCTAGTTTGTGGTTTATGCATGCGCAAGTTTAGTTACCCTGTCTATTGGGATTTCGCATCATGCATTCATTAAGCTGAACAACCTTCTATATTGGTAACAGAATTTGAGGTATCTACAGTGCAAATGTTTGGCGTCAACCATATTGCATTAATATTCATGAGCATTCCATCCTATTGGCTGTTTAACTTTTTGTGATTGTGACCCAGAATATCAAGCCTGAGTCTTCAGGTTCAATCCAATGAGTGGGCCATTTTTGGATCAGGATCAATCTTTGGAGTAATCATCAATTTACTTCTAGCCGCATCCAAGGATCATGCTAAGTTGATGCTTCTATAATCAAGACAGCGGAATGGCAATTTGTTGTCTACCCAATAAACCAAGAAGAAGAATGGTCAAGTCTGTTACATTATTCCGGAGGCTTAACACCCGCAAAAGTGATTCAAAATTTGGACCAAGGATTTGACAATCCTGCATTTTTACGTCCAGGTTCTGAATTTACAGTAATGTGTCAGGTATAATAAAAATTAACAAAGAAAAGCCAATTGAATGAATGAATGAATGAATGAATGGAAAAATAAAACACAAGAATATTTATATTTTATTATATTGATTTTATTTAGGATAGTTTTTTCACATTTTTATATGATTCTGATTATATACTGTCATGTTTATAAAAATTAACAAGGCAATAAAGGTGAATGAATGAATACATGGAATATTTTTTTCTTATGTATTTATTTTTTGAATATAGATGGTTTGAGCAGATAATTTTAAAAAAATATATAAAAATTAAAATAGTATTTGAGTGTAGACTTTTATTGGGGGTGGGAGCAGCAGTATTCCAGGACATTGCATTGAAATAGACTAGTAATTTCATTTGACAATGTGTATGTTGACATTAGACCTGTACTAAATAAATCACAGCAGGTAGAATACAGGAGCATTGTGACACAATTGGCTAGGAGGATTTTTTCTGGTGGAGCAGCTATCCCATAGGTGGCATCAAGAATAACTGAATCCTGAATAACATGCTCTATTGAGCTGTATCCAGGGGCAATTTTTTTCTGTCTAGTAAATGGTGTACTACATCCAGTTTTATTATCACATCAGACCAGTTGTGGGCTTCTGCTTTTAGAAACATCAGTACAACAAGACCTAGGTAAACAATCAAGTGAAGTCTCTGTGTGAGAGAGGGGGCTAAACTAACTAAGTTTGGCTCCCATCCTGGTGAGACAAACCACCAGGATACTACCCAGTGAATCACTGGGGCAGCCGCTCTAAGGGGGGACCAGAGATATTACACTGGGGACAGTTGAGGGAAGTAGGAGCTTAATCCCATCAACACAAGACCAGTTATCAACCAAGGAGCACAAGAGGGAGCAAGAGGCAGGTTTCACGGTAAGTTACATAATGCTGGGGATTATTTGGCTGAGTAGGAAAGCTCAGAAAGCTAGAAAACCTTTAATAAAATTGACTGATTTAACGGACTTTAATCAAACAGTTGATCAAAAATGGGTTACGGCTGCCCCAGTTTGCTGGTTGAATCTGATCCCCCCAAAGTTGACGTTGATAAATCAACATAATTTAAGGGTCACCTGATATGAGCTTATTTATCAGAATGATCATCAGAAGTTGGTCACACAAGGGTTCTTTACAACCTGGACTAGATATTCACTTGACAATGTGGAAAAAATAGGAGCCCAGGATCCAGGCGGTATTGCTTAGTCAATTTTTGATATATATTGAATAATTTTCACTGTTTCAACTATTAAGAGTTGAGTCCTCCAAAATTTACTCAATAAAAATCACATATTCCCTGGTCTAACTTTATTTTTGAAAGTGCATCATGTAGTTGGATTGTTGTGTTACATCCCCTACAATCTGATTCTCAGCCAAATCATTACTGGCAGATGGGCCCCAGCTGTTGGTACTTTGTTGTTGACACCGCCCAATGTTAATTCAATGCCTATCAATCTCGGAGTTGTTCCACCCGTCTTTGAAGCTGAAAATCTTGTTATAACTCAATGTCCTTAATTTTATTCTGAAGACACTCTGATGCTTTCCCAGGCTATTTATCTTGGGCTACTCTGGTTGGGATTAATTGTTTTACTTAATCCTAGTATCTCATTTGGAAATTTTACAAAGCGGTATCTGAAGCTGCATTGGTGGTTAATCATTAACTCTATGTGGATTTGGGTGGTAATTCCCCACCAATTAGAGACAGCTTCTTACTATCCTGCAATTTCTGTCACAGCAGGGCCTCCATCTCCAGAAGAGGGACAGAATCAGTATCAATATGCAGCAGAGGAGGGGGAGGAGACCCCTTGGTGCTGGGAGCAGATAAGATGGGCTCAGCGGAGTACAAGTCCATGTTATTGCAAGTCAGGCTCTTGACTATAGCCTCCCCGGAAGTGAGGAGATCACTCGGGAAAAGCAAAATGCTAGAGGGATCATC
Organism: Entomophthora muscae; assembly: GCA_014839935.2. Classification (NCBI taxonomy): domain Eukaryota; kingdom Fungi; phylum Entomophthoromycota; class Entomophthoromycetes; order Entomophthorales; family Entomophthoraceae; genus Entomophthora; species Entomophthora muscae. The sequence continues at coordinate 91,012 of QTSX02005918.1, read as the reverse complement.
ACTCATGAGGCAGGCTGAGGAGGAGAGGCGCAACCACAAATCAGGGGAAGTAGACCAGAGGAGTAATAAAAAGGGGTCCAAGGTAAACACTACAAATTTAATGACTGGGAGGATCATTACGCAATTCTCTGAGAAATTTGGAGCCCAACAGTATGAATTGGAGGCCACAAAGTAATAAAATTTACTGAAATTAGGGCACCAGCAAGCAGGCAAAACAAACCAGAACGTAAGGATTGAAGTATGACTTCAACTTGGTCTCAGAAGCCTTGTGTTTTAGAGAAAGAGCAAAGACAGACTCAAAATCAAACAAAAACAAGGAAAAATACAAATAAAATTAAGTATTTATATATAAAATTAACTTGAATTTCAGGATCAAATTGTTTTCTGTTTTGAAAGCAAGCGTAAGTATAATAATAGCTATACACTAACACTTCTTCTAGGGGCTCCCAAAAGACAACTGGGTTCAAACTGAACCAAAGGAAGATAAAATAAAAGGGGAAGCCTACTAACACTTTCTTAGAACATATAGGAAACCTGAAACAGAGTTCCCAACCAATTTTAAAGAAATATAGGCAACAGGATTCCAAACTTTTAATTGAATTATAGAATCAACAAGCATGGGACCAAAAGTCCCATAGCTATTTTTAAGGGATGTGCTTGCTAAGAATTCCATCACATGACCAACAGACCAGGATCTGATTGGGCGGAGGAGAAATTTTGCTGACCTGGGTCAGGGGAGTTGGAGAGTTTCACACCAATTTCTGGAGAGCCATCTGATAGGCTGGAGTTGAGCCCAGGCATTTGGGGAGCATTAAACTCTGGTGAAATTGTTGTGGAGCAGTTTGATTGGCCTGTTCTAATACTCATCAATAACAGCCAACACCAAGCTAGCAAGCAGTCCAAATTAATTAGGGTTTCCTCTATGGATGGGGCAGTAAATGCTGGAGAGTTCACAGAGTACACCAATACAAATCTTTTATCCACAGTGTGGGCTAAATTTTTGAGTGAATCAAGTTGTTTTGCTGGGCTTTGAGTGGTTTTTTTTGTACGACAGGGAAAGACAGTCCTATCCAAGGCCAAAGGGGGCAGTGAATTTACACTCTACCCTGCAAACAGGGTAGAGAACTCACAAAGCCTATTATATATGGTACTAATTTTATTCTTAAAGGACGTAGTGGAAAAGGTTTTTCCTTGTTTTTGGTATACCAGTCTTGTTAGAGCACCAGGAGGCCCTGAAGTCTCCAAGGACGCTAACTATAGCAGGCATGATGGCGGCGGAACTATAGTTAAGTTTTTTTATTTTTTCATTGAATTTTTTTAGTGTTATAACTGTGCTGTTTTAGCAGAGTTACAAGGGGGAAATATTTAGAGGATAGATAATAATCTTTATTGTGAGATAGTGATTATATAGCTATTGTGAATCAATGGATAGCAGGAACATGATTGGTGATCACACGGCTGGATGAAAGAGGGGGTGGCTTGATCCTGCTAATGAGTCAAGCGCCAAATTGAGGTATCCACCGTGAGGGATCATCATTTGTTCATGTTGATTGATTTGGAAATTCAAGTTGACTTCCTGGTCTGGCTTTGAGTGACTGGGTAATTGGATTGCAGGTCACAAACCCGCTTGGTTGGAACCTTGCTGGCGGGTTGAGCCTGCAGTTTTGAAACCCCCCCGGCTGAGAGTTGGCCTCCTCAGAAGGCAGGTTGTCAGGGAGGTTGTCAGGAGCCCAGGTGCCATATTGAACCAGTTGTTGTTTGGTGGCAGGCAGGGCAGTTTCTTGTTGTTTCTGTCTTGCTTTGCACGGTTGTAGGCAGTTGTGGTGTAATGTCTTGTCTTGCTTGCGTTTCCTGAGCCCTTGCACGAGGTAAGTGTTATTGTTGTTTACCTTTAGGATTATTGCTGGCCCTACTTTTTTGGGTTGTAATTTTCTTTTGTCAACATTCATGACCCAGACTTTGTCCCTGACTTCATGTCTCTGGCAGATGGGTATGAAGGTTTTTTGTAAGTGTTCCTTTTCTTTGGCTGCTTGTTTGCTGTTGGCCTCTGTTACTTGAGGATCAGAGCGAGGGGGACTTGACTTGGGACTTCCAGTTTGGGTCCTATCAATGCTTGAATGATATTAGGCTGTGTGCCGTATACCAGTTCAAACGGGCTTTTCCCAGTGGATCTGTTCACTTGGGCTTGGCACACAAGTAATGCAGTTGGTAGCTGCTTATGCCAGTCTTCAGGTCTCCTGGCAGTGAGTTTGGCTAAGGCTTGCACGAGGCTATCATTAAGCTGCTCTACGCGCCCATTGGCCTGTGGATGGTATGGTGTTGTGACAGTGTGTTTGACCCCATTTTTGGCAAGGTACATGTTGGTGTTTTTGGAGGCCAATTCTTTGCCCCCATTGGTTATCAGGAGTTATGGCTTTCCAAACTTACTGATTATTTCTTTGCCAATGAATTGCTGGACGTTGTTACCGGTGTGTGTTTTCACCGCTTGGGCTACTGGCCACCTTGTTGCAAAATTGATGGCTGTTATGATGTATTTTTTATTGTTGTGCTTTCCTGGCATGGGGCCCACAATGCCCAGAGCCCATACCTTGAACAATAGTTGGGTTTGAATGGGGAGTACAGACTTAGGCGGAGTTTTGCTTCTGGCAAACTTTTTGCAGACCTTGCACTGTTCTAGCACTTCCTGGACATTGCGGTATAAGGTTGGCCACCAGGCTTTATGTTTTAGGAATTCATATAGATTTCAGCTCTTAGTATGTCCAAGATCTCTGTGGTAGTGAAGAATGGTATTGACTCGTTGATGTGTGGGAATGTAGGGAATGGTTGTGCCATCCAACATCTTTCTGTGAAGAGTCCTGTATACGTCAGCAAAGAGGTGTTCATTCTTGATGACTGTTTTTTTGGTGATATTGGTTGTGCCTGTGGGGAACCCTTTGTCTTTTTTATGGAGCACTAGGAGAGGCCAGTCTGGGTCGAGCCCATTTTTACCCCTAGAAGCGCAGACATACAGGCGGGACAGGGCGTCTGCCATGGCAAGTTTGGCCCCGGGCTTATATTGGATGAGCATATTAAACCTTTCTAAGATTTTCATCCACCGCGCTTGGCGGCGTGACAAGTTTGCCTGTGTCTTGAAATAGATGAGCAACTTATGATTGGTTAATGCTGTGAATTCTTCCTGCCGTTCTAGGTAACAGCGCTATTTGACTAGGCAGTGTACAATGACCAGTAGTTCTTTGTTGTGGATAGGTTATCTACACTTGCCATCTGTCAGCTTGCGCGACTCATAGGCTACGGGCAGGAAGTCACTGTCACTATTCTTAATTTGCAGAACTCTCCCAATGGATGCGTCTGAAGCATTGGTTTCCATCTGGTATTCTCCATCTTGTTTGGGGTATTGTAAGATGGGAGCTGTCGTGAGTTCTTCCTTGAGGCGTCTAAAACAGATGTCACATTGGGGGTCCATACAAACTTGGACTTGGCGCCTGTTATGGCGGACAAAGGAGCGGTCAAGACGCCACAGTTGGGTATGAAGCGTCGTACATAGGCCACCATTCCCAAGAAGGTGCGTAGTTCCGACTTGTCTTTTGGGGGTGGCATCTTGCAGATGGCTTGTATCTTCTGACTGTTGGGTTTGATGCCGTCCTTTGAGACTATGTGTCCCAAGAAGGGTAGTTGCTCCCAGAAGAACTGGCATTTAGAGGGCTTGGCCAGCAGTTTGTGTTGTGCCAGGGTCGCAAAGACTTCCTCCAGGTCCTTGTGATGCTGTTCCACTGAGGGGCTGTAGACAATGATATTGTCCAGGTACACAAGGGCGTGTTTGCCTATGTGTGGCACAAACACTTTGTTCATGAAGGTTACAAAGGTGGACGGGGCATCAGTCATGCCAAAGTTGAGTACCACGCATTTTTAGGAGCCATACTTAGTGCAGAAGGCTGTCTTGGGGATGTCTTTCTCCTTGATGTGGATCTGGTTGTAGCCCGCGGTTAGATCAATCTTGGAGAAGACAGAGGCTCCTCCCAAGGCGTCAAAGAGATTGTCAATTAGTGGTAAGGGGTAACAATTCCTGATGGTGACTTTGTTCAAGGCGCGGTAGTCTGTGATCAGGCGTAAGGTACCGTCCTTTTCAGCCACAAAGAATACGGCGGCTCCAAAGGGAGACTGTGAGGGGCAGATAAGTCCTTTTTCCAGTGCTTCCTTGAGATAGGCGTGTAGGGTGTTGTCCTTGTTTGGGATTAGTCAATAGATGGGATGTGCCTTAGGTACGGCCCCCTTGAGTTGGATAGAGTGTTGGATGTGTTTCTCAGGGGGTAGCCCAGGTAACGCCTCCTTAAAGATTTCTGGGTGACGGGCCACAATGTCACAATCTTGCGGCGTGGAGGTGTCCTGGTGGTCCTTGAAGTGTATGATTCATACTGGCAGGAGTCCCAGTCAATAGCTTTCAGGTTTTTCTTCTCATCCAAAGTCTCTGTGATTGTACAAAGACGTGGTCTTGTAGGAGTTGGTCTACAGAGTCTGGGTAGATCTTGTGGTTGACACCTTTGCGCTTGATGGTCAGCACTGAGGTTGCCCAGTCCACGTGAGGGTTGTTCTTTTGTAACCAGTCTAGTCCCAGTACAATGTCAAACTTAGAGAAGTCAATGACGGGACCTTGTATGGTGGAGTGGAGGTTCTCAAGCATGACGGAGAGGGGGGCAGTTTCTTTTGTCACAGCAATGTGATGTTCATCAGCCAGGACCACGTTTTTAATCTGCGAAGGATTAGTGGCCAGCTTGAATTTGTTCACAAAGCTGTTGTTGACTAAAGTTCAATCTGCGCCCGAGTCCAATAGTGCTGAGCCTGTGTAACTGTGAAAGTGGAAAGGGTAAGACATCAATTTATTGGGATGTTGGGTGATGGTGTACAGTACTGGATCTTCCGAGGGTACTTGGATCATTGGACATTGGTCCACGTCCTTGGGCTGGTATTCATTGTTGGGCAAGTCAGGAGTTGCGTGGGGAGAGCTTGGCTCGCTTAGTGCTCTCCCCGGGCTTTTCCCTCATCTTGGTTGCCTTGGGTGGTGATGACACAGAAATGAGTACAATTTGATTGACTGTTATTACCATTCCCATTCCCATTTGAACCTGTGGGTTTGTGGTTGTTGTTGTTGCCGTTACCTCCAGGAGGTGGTTGCAAGGAACACCCACTTGAATGTGAGTCCTTGGATCTCTCTTGTTTCCCAGTCTGTGCCTTGTGCAGAGTGTTGGAGGTTTGTTCCGCTTTTTCTGCTTTGCGGTACAGGCTTTGTAGGTTGGTAACTTGGTCCAGGTTCACATGTCTCATCACGTGCAACTTGAGAGCATTGTAGTACATGAGGTGTGTTGCTGGGGTGTCAAAGGCCATGTTGGATGGGGCGCAGAGACAAAGTTCCTCGTAGGCGCAAGTAAGTTCCTTTATGGTGCCTGTCTGGGTTAGGTTCTTTACTTGGTGTATGATCATGAGTGCTGTGTCCTTGAGCACAAATCTTGCCAAGAAGTCCTGTTTGAAGGTGTCCCAGTTCTTGTCAGTGTGCTCTTTGTGCCACTTGTCACACCAGGTGCCAGCATCATGGGTCAAACAAATGGAGATCTCCACAATCCAAAACCGCTGTGGGCACTCCATCTGAGCCAACTTGCTTTAGGCGGACTGAATCCATGCGGCAGCATTGTTGTTGTTGGCCCCCACAAAGGGTTCCAAGGCGGCGCTGCGGAGACTTTGTGCAACATAGGTGGGCATGGTGGTCTTGTCAGCTAGTTGTGGCGTTGATGAGGGTGCCTGAAAGAACCCTAGGGCGGACAGGGCGTTGAAGGCGGGTAGCGGGATCACTGTGTTTTGGTAGAGAACAAAACCATCAGGTATCTCGGTACCAGGAGTATACAGAGTCCAGTTGGGCGGAAGGCCGGACAAAATTCTGTCAAGGATTTGTTGGCCGCAGCGTGTGCGGGCAACAGGCAGAATTTTTCAAGATAAGGTAGGATAGAGAACCTACCTGTGCTACTGATGTTGTAACAGTGCTGTTTTAGCAGAGTTACAAGGGGGAAAATATTTAGGGGATAGATAATAATCTTTATTGTGAGATAGTGATTAAATAGCTATTGTGAATCAATGGATAGCAGGAACATGATTGGTGATCACACGGCTGGATGAAAGAGGGGGTGGCTTGATCCTGCTAATGAGTCAAGCGCCAAATTGAGGTATCCACTGTGAGGGATCATCATTTGTTCATGTTGATTGATTTGGAAATTTGAGTTAACTTCCTGTTCTGGCTTTGAGTGACCAGGTAATTGGATTTCAGGTCACAAACCTGCTTGGTTGGAACCTTGCTGGCGGGTTGAGCCTGTGGTTTTGACATTAGGATTTGCAATAGTGTGTGCTTGGTGGGGTAACAGAAACAGACTTCTTCTTGTCCTCTTTTCATCTTGGTTAGGTTTTGGTATGGCATAGTTTGGATGAAATCCCAGACAAGCATGACAAAGAGCTTGCAGAAGCCAGCGGGCAGAATGTACTGATTGAGTTGCAGGTTGGGGCTGCAGCCATAGCCAAGACCTGCCATTTGGTGGCATCTTGCTTTGGCTGAAGTGATGTAAGTTGTTCTTGTTTCATAGGATAATTTATTTTATTCATTGATCATTTCAGAGGCAGTTGCTGGCGTCAGGACCAGCTGACGCCCTATGTGAGGGACGTAGTTGCTGTAGAATTTTTGCAATATGTAGGGTTTCAGATACTGGCAGACTTCTCCTTCTATTTCTTCTAAATAAAAAAATTAGTGAAATATTTTTATTTAATTGATATTATATTTTTACCTTCTTCTATATCTTTACCTGTTGCCCCCTTGACAGGGGCTGCTTCACAGGACTTGTCACTAGTTGGTTTCTGGTCTTCTGTTGGTTTTTGCTTTTTTGTATTTTTTAGCTGCTCAAATACTCCGGGTCCTTTGACCACGCCTCCGCAGTTGTGAGCCCCTGTGGCTTAAACTGTAGATTAGCAAGAACATTTTTTTGTACATTTAGGAGCCTGGTTGCAAGTTTGTTGGTATTATTGGGAATCTTCTTCTTCACAGCTTGCACAGTAAGTTTGTCTAGTTTATTGCCTTCTAACACCACCTCCTTTAGCATGTCCTTCACCTTTTGATTGACCTCCTTGATTTTAGCCACTGCTGCGTCCAATTCCTTTATCATTGCCTCCAATTCTGCCATGTTTTCCTTGTACTTATCCCAGCCCTTTTTATACCAAATAAATTTCCCAATAAACTATATCTATTCTATTGTAGCTAATAGAGTTTAAATAAATATATCTTGATTTTATTTATATTTTTTATTAGCTTTAAGTGCTACTATTCATTTGATATTGATATTATGTATATTTATTGTATATAGCAACCCATTCCTAGTATCATTAACAACATATTTTAACCAAGTAAAACATGATTTATTCTCAAATCATTATGTCAAGTTCAACCCAAAGTACATATTTATTAAAAGATAGCCACTTTCACGGGTTATATGTAGATCATATGTTTTAGAGTGTGTAAACCAACCCAATCTTAGTATCATGAACAACATATTTTGTCTATGTACATGTTTTGTCCAAGTACAATATAATATATTCTTGAATTGATATGCCAGGTTTGACCCAAAGTACATATTTATCAAAAGATAGCCACTTTCACAGGTTATATGTAGATTGTCAGGGCCCAGTAGGTCTTGACAGGTTTCCATAGGAAACAGCTTACACAGATTTAATATAAACTTTTCAAAATCAACTAAATTCAACTTTATTTATTGGGCTAAACTTAGAATTATCACAAGGGGATCATTGTGAACAATACCTTTATATACCATTCCATTAGATTCTTTAGAATCTTCCTAAATCTTCTAGACAGTCTTAGGGACTCTGCTGGTGGCATCAGGCAGGGGTTTTGGGGCATCTTCTGAACAGCATGACTCATGTTTCTTTGTAAAATCCTACACATTGGGCTTTACATCCTGATTTGTCCAAAGAATAGCTTAGATCTACTCTCCTGGTGTTTGGCTTCAAAATGTGTGTTTGGACGTCCAAATCCGTCCAGTGGTTGCTGAGTTATGCTCGAATTAAGATTCACATCAATTCTTGTGCCTTGGTCGCATAATTTCGTCATTTCGCACTGGTTAGGAAGTTCGGCTGGCGGCCAAACTTTAAGAAGCCATAACTCATTGTCTAGAGCAGCTAGGAGAGTCATCAAACTAACATTAGGATTGTGGAGAACAGTAGAGTTTTCCCAAAGCATTTCTGTAACACAAGATGTGTCAGGGCGTTTCCTGACATAGATCATTTATTTTAGAGACATATGCGTTGTAATGGATCATTTCATTTAATTATATTGTTTTCTATTATAACTTTAATAAATTTGAAGCGCTACAATAAAGTGAATTCAAAAACTACAAGTGTTACAGACCAGCCAATTGGAATGGGTGTGCATGTGGTGTCTTTGTGCTTGGCTCAGACCAGACACAAATACACCACATACACACCCATTCCAATTGGCTGGTCTGTAACACTTGTAGCTTTTAAAATTTGCTTTATTGTAGTGCTTCAAATAAATTAAATTTATGATAGAAAACAATATAATTAATAATTATTAAAGCAGCCAAATTTAAGTTGTGGCATGATAAAAATCAATCCTCACTTTATTTAAATGTAAATTATTTATTATAACTATAAAAACTTTTAAATGTTAAACCAACATAAATTAAAAAATTAAAATTATTGGGAGCCAAGTTTTATTGGGGGAATGGGATTGGGCAGTGCAAATTAGGTGGCAGACTGAGTTGAGGGGGGAGGACTTGATTGGCTGGTGGGGTTGGTGCTGGTCACCTGGGAGGATTGGATGGGGACTAGGGCGGCTGGAGGACCCAATGAGAATTGAGTGCTTTTATTGGATTGGAGGGATTGATTGTACATGACATCATATTCCAACTTGGGGAGGACAGTGATTGGCTTGTACACTGGGGAGTCACAAGGTGGCAGCTGGGGATCCTTTGGTGATTGGCTGTTGCCAAGAGCATTGAATGCCATCTTTGTAAACATGTCAGTGATCTTTTGATGGGGAAACAGCACTGAGGGGTTGTTAGCCACACTAACCACCTGGCTGAAGGTTGTGGGGTTGTGCCCACAGATTTTGTCCCCAATGTTGAAGAACAGCACATCACCCAGATGAAGATTGGCATGACCGGCAGGGAAAATTGAAACGTTGTGGCTGTCTGCTTGTATTTTCTTGGAGGCCACTTCAGTGCACTCCATTTGGTGGCTCAAGAATACTTGGAATTTGAAATTGGCCAAGCTCCAAGTGGCAAGCAGATCAGATAGGAATTTACTGTACCAGTAACCATTGGTTTAACTGGTTGCATTCTGGTAAAATAAAGTCTCTTTTGGGGAAACTGCAAGGAATGCACCAATCACATTCCCCTGTGCTTCTTTCCTTTTGCCATTAGGAGCGTTTTTTCACTCAAATTTCCATAATTATGAAACTATAATGACACTTTATAATAGGGTATAAATACAACCTTGTCCATAAAGAGGACAGGCAGTGGGTGAAGGTGGCACTAATTTCACAGTCATAGGGAAAATCAGATCCATCATCTGACTCATCAGCTGGCCAATTGATTAGAATCAGATCACCAACTACAAGCCCATTCATCCAGAGCTGCGCTGTGCGGCTGGCAATGAATATGCCCTGGATCCTAAGTAGGCATCAGACCTCAGTCAATTGAAGGTATGAGCCCTGTTGCAGAAGGTCAAGCATGAAGGGATACACCTCCTTGATCTGAGAGTTGACCTGCTTCTTTGGCTTCTTGGTCAGCTTTGCACCACCTCTCTTCAACAGGGTCTGGAACTCACGCTTAATCACTGCCTCTGTGTCACAGGTGACAAACTTCTGTTGACCATGCTCATAGGAAACCCTCAACTACAGAGATTGAACCCTTATACCCTTTGGGCCGCCAGCCCGCAGGACCAGCTGCCCGCAGATTTTTGGACTCAAACCAGAGCAGGATTTGACTCCAGTTAATCTCCTAAAGCTTGATGAACTAAAATTACCTGCATTGAGGCTCCCCACGCTAAAGGTTCCTTTTAACCCAACCAATCAGAGGGTGGGCCAAGCCAAAGATCCCAGAATAACTTGGGCCACCACATAAGGGGAAACAAAGAAACTTCCCGTAGAATGCAGGCCACCCAGAGATGACCAACCCCACGGCCTGACAGGGAAATTTGAGTATTCTCAGTTCAAACCAGCCAATAAATCAACTCCCACAATGGATGCCACCGAGGACTGGAAAACCCTGGTAGACGGTAGCACCAGGTCCAAAGAAATTTTTAAAAGTTTACCCATGGCAGATGGGCATACTTATACCCTGGACCTCCAGGAAGTTGCCCATTGCCATTCTTGCAATAAAGTGACATGAACCTTTGGTTCAACCAGGTTATCCCATACTTGATTTTAGTTCTATTTCATTTGCAGTCCAACTCCTGCAGTTTTGTACCTCCTGCTTACCCAACCCAAGAAACTGCAGACCAGCCACCTGAGTTCTATTGTCTGTAAGGAGCTCCCTTTGGCCCAGTACATTTCACAGAATACCCACCAAACCCGGCATATTTGGAGTTCACACTAGAGGAAATCTTAATCTACAACCCAGAGACTAGAACTAGAGAGACAGAGACCATTTACAGAGAAGGAACCAAAATCACCAGACCTCCTCTGCTATTCCGCAACAATTACAACTGCCTGCCCGCATATTTGGTTCCAATGACACCACCTCTTACCCTGCAGCCCAACTGCCCACAAGAATCTGTTGTGACCAATTAATCCACCTCCACTCAGATATTTGGAGTGATGTATATCACTCTCACCGGCTTAATTGATTCAATGGTACCCAAGAGCAAACCTTGGGCCCTCCTGGGCAAATTGTTATCTTATATTGTAAAGTTAGCACCAATCTTGTGGTGGGCCCTTCCTGCAGGGCCTGCGGGCCGTCCACCCGCAAGTTCCCAAAAAAAACCCACAGGCTGGATCCCTGACACTCTGTAAATAAAAACTGATTGGCTATTCTGGCAAAACTAACGCCATTCTGGTTGAGGCTCATAATCTCCTCTATCACCTCATTGGTTATGATTTGAAGTTTTTGGCTGTCAGGGATTCTTTCCCTGACTACCTGAATATTATTGACAACTTGGGCACAAACATATACTCAAACCAACACAACCACAATTCCTTATAAGACACCAATCCAAAGACACAATACAACCAACTCAACAATCACCTTAGTTTGTTCAAACCTTTCCAGAACGAGATTTGAACCCAGGACACTATTAACGCATGTATTGTTAGTATGGGATCATCACCAACCTTTGATTTACCTTTTTATTACACCTTGATTCAATTGGTTTTTGCTTTCAAAATGCTTTTCAAATTCAAAAGTGTTAATATTAAGAGTGCAAACGTCACTTACCACTTTGCTTCTGATTGGCTGCTTCCAGTCTATCAATCAATTGTTGAACCCCTCTCTCTGCCTTTAGTTCAAGCGCTGTACCGCTCTATACTTGATCTTCTATCTCTACACTGCTTAATTATCATGATTATTGTGAGATCTTTCTGGATCTGCTTATTACACCAGGCTAGTTTGAAAATGATCAAACAATTATTTAAATTACACTTAAAAACAGGTGAATTTAAAATGATTATCTAGGTAAATCCTCTCATTTGCCAAAACTCCTCTCAAAGGCTTAGCCTTATTTTTCAAGCTATATAAGCTCTAAGCTTTTATTCAATTCAAATGTTCCAACAATAAAGATTATTACCTTTCTAGCTACTCATCCTTTTGATAACCTTTCTTTCCTGAAGCCATGAGAGGAATTCTCTTCCTATCTTGGTTTCTAGCATACTTCTTGTCCAAGGTGTTTGCCTTGGAAAACCCAACTCCAACAACAGACTGGTATAACTCCTCCCCTGATGATTCTCACCAGAAGGAATCCCTTGCCAATGGATGGTTCAAATATCCTTATGGACATTGGGGACTTAAATTTCACTATGGCTGTTTGTTTGCTTCCCCACCCACTGAACCTACTCTGGTTAGACCCTACGCCTCATTTTACCTCTTGACGTATTTGGTGGGATACTATCTACTTGGGCAATTCAGTTCTATGTTTGGAAGGTTTGCTTATCTAGGACAACTTGGCCATCTTGCAATGGTCACGGTTCCTATTGGCTCATTCATAGCAGGCTTAAATGTAAGGGCCTTGGCCCATCAACTGGGAAGTTTATTTCCCGCAAAGTGGGTCCCTGACATTGGCGGGCTTGAGGGATAAGGGTCCCTGGATTAGGTAGGGCTTGTTCTGATTGGCCTGAATTCTCAAGCAATGGTTGGATGGGGTTTGAGGGGGCTACAGTTTCCTAGTCTCCAAAATGTGGTAAAGGTGCAGGATGGGCCCGGTCTTGGAGAGCACCATATTGGCTATTGGAAAAGCCATCTGCAGATGGGCCTGGTGACACATACAACTCATTCTCCTCATGGCTTGCATTAAATTGGGTGTACACGGGAAACATGGTGGTTGTACTCCCTTGCTCAGCAGCCCAAGCTTGGAGTAGCTCCTGGTACTGCTCCTCAATGACATCAAAGTTATCTTTGCTAGTAAAACTCATTGTAAATAAAAAACAATTGTAATTCTATTAAAAACAGAAAAGCAAAGTATTTCAGAGTATTAAGTTTAATTATGTGTGTGTTCCTTTTTTGAGATATTCTCTTGGGCATGAATGTCCAAATTTAGATGTATGTACATTGAAAATAATGCTTTAGTTCCCTGAATAAATTTTGGTGGATTCACTCCTGAAATCCACTATTTCCAATTTGAGTCCCAAAAATAATCAATATTTTCAAAAAATGAGTTGTTTTGTGTTTGAGTTCATCACTTTTGTGACTGAACCTCATGTGTTCTCTGTTTGTATAAGATTTGCCAACCCTCATAATAAAATTTGATGTAGAATGCTTCAGAAGTTGACTGTATTGTGTGTGTTATGAATTTGAGTTCCATGTGTTTGCTATCTCATTTTCAGAATTCAGTATTTTTTATTTTTGGTTTGTGATTGACTAACTTTTGCTTTCTTGCCCTAGATAAATGGAGGCTTTATTGAGTAAATTAACCTTCAACTGGTTTCAGTTGAAATACGTTTTGTGACTGAGTTCATGTGTTCTAAACTGAATAATATACATTTATTTCATTGGGTTCCAAAACTACTGTACTATACTTCTTTAAGGTCAAATGATCCTTGGAAGATGGCTGTAGATTGATGCTTCAAGGCCAAGGATATTGATGCTGGTCATGTACAAGAAACTGGGTGAACTCTGCATAATCAACTGTATAAAAGCACTTGGTAATTTTTAAGAAGCAAGGTGATGACTTGGTTGGTTGATACAGTTTAGAGAAACAAATTAAATACCGGTCTTCAATATGGCATAGCTATCCAAAAAGAGTAATTTACCAATCAGGGTACTTGGCAGAGTCAATCACACAGTTAAACCTATCAAGAACAAAGACTGGGTATCTCTATAAAAGCTACCTAACTTGGAGAACAAAAGTTCAAAGGAAATCATAGACTAGAAAGAGAGACTGATTATTAAGCCAACTGAAAGAATAATAGAAGCCCACCAAAAAAACAATTGAGATCTCAAATCAAACAAACTCAACTTACTGCTGATATTGTGGCCATGAGGTTTTTATCCATACTTGGGGAAAGGCAGGGATGTAAAGGGTTGATCCTTAGTCTTTAGTTTGGTTGCCTTCAGGAAACCTAGGATGCAAAACATGGCTGATTATTGATGAAGTCATGCCCTGTTGTTTGGGGTGGGGAGCTGGAGTTTGTTATGGGAACTTGTGGTCAGAATTTTGGAGAGAAGCAGACATGATGATATGCTGAATAGTTATGGGTTTGAGAGGAGCACACTGAGACCAAGTAAGGGGCAACAGCACCCATGTCAACATGGCCACTGTCAACTCAAAACTCTAAATATCCTATGTTTTTTGCTAGTTGCGCTAGCTTAATTCTTTTTTTAAAAGTGTTCAGGGGTGCAAACCCAAAAAACACAACAAAATTGTGGCCATCTCAACACAATTTAATATTAAGATTAATAAAAAACTTGATTTAACCAGATTTTTCCTTTACATTTACTAATAAAAATTAGTTCATTTTTTATTTGTTTTCACGACATAAAAGTGTCAATGTCAACACTTTTTAAGCCGAACTTATTTTTAATAACAAACCTGAAACATCTACAATAAAAAATAAGTGTGCATTTAAAAATATTTTTTATTGAATTATTATATTGAAAAAGACAGTGTGCATACATTTGATTGTTGAAATATTCATGTTATAAATATTTATGTGGCACTTATTCCAGCTTTAATATATTAAGTGGATTGTTGGCTAATGATGATCCAATAATTTAAGTGTGAGTTACTATAGAATTTATTATTAAAAATAATGTGACACTTGTAAATGTTGTTTATTTGCTTATGATCATCCCCCAGGGTGGAGTTAAGCAAATTAGAGTGGTGTGATTAAGCCTAGATTAATATGCCACCTCATATAAAGAATGTTGTAAGTGACGTTGTCAACACTTTACCCTTTTCAATACTTGAATACAACTTCTTAACAACTTCATATAAGCGCAATGGTAAAATATCACATTACCACTACCCAAATATAATTTTTAATAAAGAAATAAAGAACCTTGATACTTTTTTTACTTATTTTTATATGTTTTTTTTTAATTTTTATATGTGAACAAAAACACACAGAAAACATTTAATTTTTGCTAGCCCGCTTAAATTTAATTAAGCGTACTATGAAAAAACAGTAAATTTTCAAAAAAAAATGTCAACAGTGACAATGTTGTCAAAAATAATGTCTACAATTTTTGTAATTGACAGTGAGAATTCAGCTTTTTTTACTAATTGTCACTCATAATGCCGACGCTTTTCAGTTCTCACATATAAAACTTTATGTTTTACATAATAAAAACTTCTCATTTTTTGATATGTTGTATTTTTAACTTTCTTCTTTAATACTTTTTAATTTTAAAATAAAATCTATATCTAAATATAATACTTTCACATAAATATCTTAACTTTTAATTTTTTATTTTAAACTATAATAAATTAAAACATATACAAGTATTTTTTAACTTTTAAATGCCAAGAAAAGCCATCTAAGATTTACTTTTTATATATTATGCTTTTTAAGTTGTTTTGTTTGTTTTTTACATAAATTGCTTTATTTTAAACCATTTTACTTATTATTTTAGGACAAGAACACTTCCAAACAGCCCAAAGGAACCAAGTGCTCTTCAAAGCCAACCAAACCCACCAAAAAGAAGCTTGTCTCATCAAAGAAGGCCACCTCCAAACCATCCCCCAAACCATCCCCAAAGCCCTCCCCTGAGCCCTCTCCTGAGAAGAGCCCTGCTCACTCCACTGGGGGAGAGGAAACTGATGGCTCTCTTACAGAGCACAGTTTCTACAACTCGGCTTCTGACAAGGAGCCAACCAAGAAGAAGCGGCAAGGCAAAAAGACCCCTCCCAAAGATAAGTCTCCTGCACATGAGGAGCACCACAATAATCCACCTTCTGCTTCCCCACCACCACTAAACTCCCCCCTTCAAGATCATCTGGGGATGATTCAAAGCCCCCCAATTACTTCCCTGGCTTCTGCCATGCTCCTGCTGGCCCCTGGGACCCTCTGTTGGCCCACAACATCTGCAATGTTGACAGCAAATTCAAGGTTCCCTCTTCCTTGTCCAAATACTTCCCAATCATGAGCGTAAAGGGTAGGCCGGCCATGATGGCCAATGGGTATATCTTCAACTGCAATAATGCCAAACGGGGCTTCAAGAGCCGCCATTACACCTGTGAGGACTGCTCCTGCCCAGTGCGTCTCAACACTGAGCGCTGGGACCTGGTCTAAACCATCAAGGGCAAGTATACCTGCATCATGCCCAACACCACCATAGCCTGCCTTCTCAAGTGGTATCTGGTGCAGGTGATGCCCACCTCCAAAGATCTTTCTGCCACCCAGCTGGCCGTGCTTGCTTACAAGTACCTCTCCCCAACCAACTTGAAGAGGATTCCAAATCACAATCAGTTGGTCAGTTTGTAAGTGATAGGCGTCAAGCCTCAAACCCCCTGGCCAAGAGTGCCACTAACATCAAGGACCTGGTCCTCACTGATGCCCTCAAGAAGACAGAGGATGGTGAGATGTTCCTGCTCCATGACAATGGGCAGAAAGTAGAGGATAGGATTGTAGCCTACGCCACAACCAGAAACCTGGAGCAGCTGAACACTGCTACCACCTGGCTGTGTGACAGCACATTTGCTACTTGCCCCTCCCTATTCAAGCAGCTTTGGGTCCTACATGGGAATTTTAATGACCAGGTCATCCCCCCTTGTGTTATTTCTCCTTCCTGGTGCCAAGACTGAAGTCTAACCAGAGCCTTCAATATTGTCCAGGATGCTTTGAGCTCCCTTCCCACTAACCAGCTCCCCCTCCCACTTACGCCACAAGGGCAAATCCCTCCTCCGCTGAGAAGGATGAGTCCACCATAGCCGCTGATCAGCTAGCTCATGTGTGCTCACTTGGGCCAAAGGTGACCATAATGGACTTTGGGCAAGCTCAGTTAAGAGCCTTTGAGGCCACCTTCAATGGATAAGTACAGTGCTGCTTCTTCTATTTTAGGCAGTTTCTCATCAAGAATCTCAAGAGCAAGAAGGAGATTTTTGACAAGTATCTTAACAATGGTAAAGAGAAGTGCTGCTTTGCCATCACCCAGTTTGCTGCCTTGGCTTTTGTGCGGCCAGAGTATACTGGGCTTGGCTTTGAGGCCCTCCTGGAGGATGCTTACGTGAAGAAGCACTCCACCATTTTCAAGGGTTACCTTGAGTACTTTGAAAAGCAATGGGTAGGAAAGAAGGTGACTGCCCAGAGAGAAAAGAGCGGGGCCACTGCCCCTTGGAATTGCCAGGGCGCCTGCCTCAAGGGGGAGATGAAGACCACCTCCAGCCTTGAGGTTTGGCACAAGCACTTGAAGACCAAGTTTGGGTCCACCCCCAAATACAATAAGTTCTTTGACAAGCTACAGGAGGAGCAGGCCAGAAATGTCTCCAAGTTCTGCAACCTGGCCAACCAGGTGGCCCCCAAGAAGCAAAAGTCTAAGGAGCAGGACTACCAGGAGGACGTGCAGAAGGTGGTAAAGAAAAAGTACAAGGTGGCAGAGATTAAGAAGTACCTTGAGGACGTTGCCACTGCTCTTGCTGGTGGCTTTAATTAGCTTAATAAACCTTGCTTTGCCTGTATATTTTTTACTTTTAAACTTTTAATTTTTTAATTTATTTATAGTGTAATAATCTTTTTAGGTATAAATGGTAAGTTTCAGATACAGTTTTAATGTGGTTTAGTAAGAAATATATTATATTTTGTTAATTTATCTTTAAGCTATGAGATATTTTCAGTTATGCTTATATAAAGTATAATAAATTAAATATAGAATTTTATTATATTTTGTAGTTGTTATGATATATTAAATATCTTTACTTTTGGTTCATTGTAATTTTAATTTTTATGGGAATAAAAAATAATTTTATAATAAAGAGTGTAATTTACATAGTAAACTGAAAAATAGTTGCTTATATCTCCTTATTATTTTTACTTATGATAATTTTTTTATTGCAGCTTTGAAATTTCTTGGGTCACTTTAGTAAAATAAAGTATTTTAAAATAAATTTTTTATATTAAAAATGTTCAGGGCAAAGTGTTTCCTTAATTAAAAAAGTGTCGACATCCAGGAAACAACATTAAGTAAAACCGGGTCATCACTTTACTATAGTGTTGAAATTAAAAGTGTCAACATGTCCACTGTTGACATTTTTAATGTCAATATTGGCGCTGTTGCCAAGTAAGGTAGGGGATAGAAAAAGGCTGTCCCAAGTGTTTGATTGATGTGTAAGCCTAGAGGGAGTGATTCAAACATGCTATGGATCAGAAAAGTATCCAGAAGAACAAAGGGCTACTGCTAAGTTTGAATGGTGTGCTACTATTTTCTGACCTTGGTGGAATTGATATCTGATAAATGCATAATATGTGGATCATATTGAAAATGAAACAAAAAGTATGAAGTAGAAAAGGGAAGTGAAACAAAAAGGAAAAATATGAGGCACCAGAACTTCGTCTAGCTATTGAACAAATCCAGGAGCAGTTTTCAAGTACAGAGAAAGAAGGAAAGGGCCTAAGGTCAAGGTGAGAGAATATTTAGTAAACATAATAGTCATAAATCTCACAGTCCATACCAGAGACCAGCTGGACTCCCGCAGGGGAGGCAGGCTGTCCTGAAAGTTCATGTACACAATTGGCGCAATCCTGACTATATAATTCACAGAAGTAGCTAGGGGACACCAACTTCCAGTATGGGGCATGACCTTATTAGCCAGCCCAAATACCATAATGTAGACAAACCTCAACTTACTGAAGTCTTGGGCAGGAGGCACGTTGGGCAAGGGGGGGGAGTGGAAGGAATCTCCTTCATGATAGTTGGAATTGGGCCTCTAAAGTGACCAGGAGGAAGATACAGGTGGTGAGGGTGGAAGAACTCCAAGTCAATAGCGCAAGGTGGCTTAACCAAATGGACAGGAGCAGAACTAGGAGGAAACAGATAGGCACAGTTTTATTGTGTAGTGGAATTGCAATATATGCAAACAGAATGATTATATTGGTGCAAAAATAGGTGATTCATGCGAGAAAATAAAGGGTCCTGAGCATAAAGCTGTTTATTTTAAGATGTCAACAGTGAGGAAGGCTTTTCCTCACTACTTATACTTATCAATAAATACTTAGCCTTTTTACCCACCAGAGGCATGGTGGCATCATTTTCAGTGATACTTGCAAAATGGCTTGGAAATCGCACACTGTGACATGGGGAGGGAAGGGGATTGGCTGTTTCTTCATGGTCATGGATTTGGTTGCAGCATGCTAAGGTGTCACAGCTATTATTAGAACCTGCAAGCAATCAAGCGCCCAATTGCACAATTGAACAGTCATTTTCCCAATTTATTATTTCCCAATAGCAAAGGGACCCAATTTTGTGTTTAATTTTGGCTCCAGGGTTTTACAGCACGTGGGCCTTGCACACTCCTGGCCATTTGCAATCAGAATGGGGGTTTTCCTTCTAGGAAGGAAGTTGGAAATGTCTTCCATGCTGTTGGTTGTTTTATCTTCAGACAGGCTAGCTGATCATCTAGGGCATTCTGGGCCCTGACACTCCTCCAGCATGTCCTTGAGCTCTGTCTGGTAGACATATCCATCTGCTGTGTTTGACAACACAAAGTAATAATTGATGCCCAATGGGGAAACTGCCATAAAAACTCCAACAAACTGATACAAAACTGGGCCATGTTTGTACACATCAGATTTGATGCGCTTTTCTCTATAGTCTTAGATACTTACAAAAATCTTGGCATATGACAAAAAAATTACATCATTACATGTCCTCATTGCCCTCCATTTTATAAACTTGATGATAATAGAATTTTATGGGATGGTATCCACCAAACTGGGACCACTGAGAACTTGATTAGACAAGATTCTAGAAGCAACCACAACTCTGTGCATTCACAAATTGTAATACC
Source organism: Entomophthora muscae (assembly GCA_014839935.2). Classification (NCBI taxonomy): domain Eukaryota; kingdom Fungi; phylum Entomophthoromycota; class Entomophthoromycetes; order Entomophthorales; family Entomophthoraceae; genus Entomophthora; species Entomophthora muscae. The sequence continues at coordinate 71,296 of QTSX02005918.1, read as the reverse complement.
CAAGTATTGAGGGTAAACCTTTAGTAACATAAGATGGCAGGTTAGGCAGTTCAAAGCTGTTCAAGGTGTAGACAATTGGATAGAAGTTTACTTCCTGACAGAAGGCTTTGACAAGGATGTTGTATTGTCTAAGGCTGACGGCAAGGTACAGTAGCGTAGCTGCAGGGATCACATAAGTAGCCAAGTTGGGAGTTGGGCGAGATGACGCCAGAGGTGTCCACAGGTTCAAAACCATTGAGTTGAGGTGAGTTGGCTCATTGTACTATATCTCTTTTGTTCTCTGTGGTTCAGGACCAAACTGAGAATTGGTTGGCTGGTGGCCCCCTATCCCAAGGTAAGCTGTCAAGACAGCTGTGAAGATGATGTAGTTCATCTTCTGACTTGGGGAGGGGTAATGGGTTTAGTAAGGTTACTTGCTGTCAAGATTTTGGGATCTTGAAGAAGAGAGATTATTTTTATTAGGTGAGTTAATCATATTGGGATGGAATATCTGTATGGGAACAGATGTACTTCTATGGGTGTGACAATGGGCTGTATTCCGTTGTTGGTTGATCCGATTGGGGTGGAAGTCCTGTGGTCCTTTGGAGACAAAACACCGTCTGTGGTGGTTTTGGCAGGAGTTCACAAGTATCAATAATTTGCTCTTATTGTACTTTGACACCACTACTATTCAGACTAGTAGGGATGTTGAAGGGTATTAAATTGTCTGTCTTCCAAGTGATCTTGGAAGGCCCCTTTATAGTTGACAGCTAGCAGCCAAGCTGGCGTCTAGCTGCGGACAACTATTACTAGCTAGCCTATCATCCCCAAGCTACTAGTTTCATCCCCTAGAGTTGGATCCCAAAACCCAAATAATGGTTTGGGATGAGGTAATATTCTAGGCTGCTGATTTCTCCTCTTCATCCCAGATATTCCTTGACTTAGTTACGGCAACTAAGTTGACACCCAATTTGGCCGACCTGCCCTTGTGCTCAGTGTAATGTGCAATATTTGCACAGGTGGTCTTCTGTCTCAACTCTCGGTGAAATAGGATGTTGTAATTCCCCAATCAATCTCTGAGTTGGGTCTGTGTCCTTATTTGGAATCCAGAATCCTTTGCATCTAATTATAGAAGCTTCTGGATTGGCCTGTGACCTGAGACCCATAATGTCTCAGGTGTCTTCTGACTTGGAAACTATATCAATCTTATTATAGTTTCCCTGTATTCTGGAATAGCTGTGTCACTTTGGCTGTGTTGCGTCTAAACTCAACCCACAGCTTCAGTAATAGGGATATGGATCAGTCAATCCTAATGAATCAGGATTTTCTGACACTTGCTTAGCCTGGGTAAAGGATTGATTAATGTGATAATATTGAGGTGGATATTCACTCAATGATAGCACAAACTATCATTGAGGGGTTTGTCTTTATTTATACTAGTGGACCTGCAAGGCATGATTATTGAAAGGCATAGCATTGGGGAACCAAAGGTCTGAGTTGCATCTGTTATTCCCTTTTCTGGATTGGCTTGGGTGGCTGGCAATTGAGAAGGTTTGGCTGGATCCAAGTTTGCATTGGCATAGTGCAAGTTTGGTCTTCTTCATGCATCCAAATTCAGTAAATGAATTTGGTGCATGATTTTCATTGTTAGATATCCTTTCAGTCCATTCCTCATTTGGTAGGCTCCCAAATTGGGCAGCAGTTCCTCCCAAGTTGGCTTTGGGGAAATTGCCTTTCCTGATTTCCTGATCTGGCTATTTCCCAAAGGAGTGGATGGGGACTGGCCTGCTGGCATGGGAGGGCAAAGGCTGGCAGGTGGCAGGCTGGCCCATGGGTGCCTGGTTTGAGGATGGCTTGCAGGTGGGACTGGCAAGAGTGGTGGGCGCCTGTGCAGTGGCAGTGGGCATCTTCTTAATGGCAGCAAGCGTCCGCGTGTTGGTAGCGGGCTTCTGTGTGGTGGCGGTGGACATCTGCTTGGTGGCGGCGGGTGCCTGCAAGTTGACGGTGGGCAACGGCTTGGTTGTGACAGGCTTCTGTGTGGTGGTGATGGGGGCCTGCGCAGTGGCGGTGGACGTCTGCTTGGTAGCGGCGGGGGTCTGCACGGTGGCAGTGGATGTCTGCTTGGTGGCAGCAGGCGCCTGCACGTTGACAGCAGGCAACGGCTTGGTTGTGAAAGGCTTCCAAATGGTGGTGACATGTATCTTCTTGATCGCAGTGGACGTCTGCTTGGTGGCAGCAGGCGCCTGCGCGTTGACAGCGGGCAACGGCTTGGTTGTGACAGGCTTCCAAATGGTGGCGACATGTATCTTCTTGATGGCAGTGGACGTCTGCTTGGTGGCAGTGGGCGCCTGCGCGTTGACAGCGGGCAACAGCTTGGTTGTGACAGGCTTCCACATGGTGGCAGTGGACGTCTTCTTGGTGGTGGTGGGTGCCTGCATGTTGACAGCAGGTGACAGCTTGGTTGTGGCGGGCTTCTGCATGGTGGCAGTGTGTATCTGCTTTATGGCGGCAGATGTCTGCACATTGACGACGGATGTCTGCTCGGTGGCAGCGGGTGACAGTTTATTGATTACACAACTATAAGTGTCAAGAATATTCCTGACACAAATTGACTGTTCTCTTATTTGTGAAAATGCTGTGGAGTCCCAGTTAGAGACAAACCTGGACCAGGGGCATCCATGGGTCACACTCCATGATGGTCATCATAAGGGGTGGGCTTTTTCACCTTTGGTTGACGTACAGGCACCAGTTGGGATTTTCTTGGGAGAGGGGCCACAGTTGGTGTGGGCTCGCAGGGTTGCATCCACAGTGAACTTTGTAACCCCCATTTGTGGCCGCTATTTTCCCAAGGAACATAAGCATCTCTTGATTTTTGACCATTCCAAGAACAATTTCTGGGGTGATCAATTTTCTTCTGCACCTTGCAGGCTGATTGGCTGGGGGTAGGATGTGTCCATCTTGGGAACCAGACAGTGACATCTGATTGGCTGTTTCTGGATTCCGGCTTCCCTGGGTGACCTCTTGGCTAAATTTGATAATTCCAGATGCTAGTGTTGGTACACAATCTGGATTAGCAGCTACCTGTGTGTGGTGTGCAAACAGGGTCATGCTGGAGGACGCAGGAGAAAGATCACTCTCCTGGGTAGTGCTTGAGGAGGGGCCCACAGGTTGGGAGTGGCCATAGACAGAGGCTTCACTATTGCAAGACCCAGTGTAGCCCTGCATGATTTTTCCAAGGCCAGGAAACAGCTCGTTTACTTGGCTGTTATTGAATGAAGACATAATAAATTTTTATTAAAAGATTAAACTCAAAAAGAGGAATGTATATTTTAGTCAATTTTACTATTAAGTATGTTAAGTTGGTGAATAGTAGGATCTAAATTTGAGCCGTCCTAAAATAGAATAGGGTGATTTTTGAGAATGCCTATGATTCCTTAAAGAATTAGCAAAAATCCACTCTAGATCCTTTGACATCCTTTTTGAGACATCCATAAATTATATTTATTTCAAATTTATCTCAATTATGATTTGAAATTTGGTTCTTGGATTTGACAATCCCGCATTTTTACATTTAGGTTCTGAATTTACAGTATTAAAGTAACATGATATCTCATAATAAGTTCCTAGAACTATTTTTTAGCTATTTTACATCAAATAACATCTATTTTTAAACCCCAAAGTAAACATGATAGAACTTACTTTGTGGGGAATAAATAGTGAATGAATAATGGTCTGACCTTCAAAATAGAAGATTTAATTATTATTCTTGAATCAGAAATATAAATTTATAAAAAAAGCTGCATCATTTTGAAAAAATATAGCGTTTAAAAATAAGAACTAATATTATGAATATATTTCTTGAAAAACACTGAATAATAAATTAATAAAAGGTAAGGGGAAAAATGCTTTCATAATAAGGTTGAAATATATATATTTGGAACATTAAAAAGCTCTTATTTATATATGATATATTTCAGATAGGTCAATTGCAAGCTAAGGGTTTGTCCTACTAAGAAGTATAATCCTGATCTCATTTTTGGGGCGCTATTCTTGAAGGTTTCATAATCAATCCTGGTGAATGATTTTCCAAAAGAAAAAATCACTGATGCTGTGAAGTATCAAAAATTATTTTCCGGTTAATAGTGCTAAAAGTGAAGTGGACAATAAAACTTTAGATTACTTGAGTTTTTAAAATGATTTTTTATGCGTGTAGCTTTTTATAAAAATATTTAATGATGTGAGTTTATAAATCTGGATGTTAATTATACATCTATTATTTATATTTTATACATTGTTTACTTTAAAATATGAGCATAAGTATAATTCTAAAAGTGTCCATGCAAATATTATAAATAATGACTCTCATTCTTTAATAAAATATACTGTTACTACCACATATTTAATAAATTACCAACCATCAAACTTTTATCTGAAAGCATAATAAGAAAATGGGATTAGTTTGCTTTAAAGGGGTAAACAATATAGCCGCTATGTAATTAAACTTTAACATATTTATTTATTAAAATACCAGGGAGAATATATTGTTGGAGCAAATCGAATAAGACGGAAAGAAAATTATCACTTGGATTTTCACCTTGTTAATGAAGGAAGTAAAATTATTGCTTTGCACTCTATGATTTTTTGCCCTGTATTGATGTTAAATATAACTTATTAAAGCTCAGCAGTTTGATATTTTTAAATTTAAATACCAACGCCCCAAGGAGAACCAATTGATCAATAAAGCTAGTGATTTTAAGAATGATGTTATTGTTGATTAATCTCTGCTTCTACTTTAGGCTCCTTAAAAATATCTACACTGATTCAAAGCTGAGTTTATTTTAGGATTTATAGGAATGTGGTGATTTTTAAGGAGCCCTGATTATGCGCCACAGCCATCTTGTTAATTTAAGGTGGCCAGTAGCATCCCCACGGTTTTCGCCGCATCAAATATAAATGCCAAACTAAATAAAATTGATGCGATTAAAATCATGGAACCCTTGTGACTAGGGATATAAGGCGTTATCTTATTTCAATAAAAACGACACAATGATTTAAGGGTCCATGACGTCACCTCGGGAGGTTAAGAAGAGTGGATACATCCTGAATGGCTTTATTTTCTCCTTTTAGACAATGTAGATGTATATCAAGCTTCTGGGGGCTGAATCGAAATTAAATAATCCAAATAGCACATGCTAATATTGGATGGCAAACAAACAGGTCTTTGCAATCACTGATACTGAGACGACCTTCATTGCTTTGGATTGAAAGTTGATTCTGCTTCGAGATTAGACCAAGTGGAGTTAAAACCAAGCTGCCACAGGTGGGGGTTATGATAAAATTGGTGGAAGGTTTATAAATTAAGGCAATCGCTTCTCAATGTCTTGCTTTGACCAATAATTTTATCAATTATAGCGAACTAAACTTCCTGATTTATATTTTTTATGGGGGCTGAAATTCCCCTCACTTAATATTATAGCTTCCGGCTTATAGGCTCTAAATTTAAGTAAGCTATTGTCCATCATATGGTATTCCTATCGCAAATATCTATTTGCAGAATCAAATTCAACTGCTGATTGGTTTGAAACATGCCTCAGACTATGGTCTAGCATCATACAAGTAGAGTGACGTCATTTTAAGTTTTGGAACTTGAGTGATCCCGGATTGATTAACGGTACATCCACCAAGCCAAAGCATTCAGTGCACTTAAGCCTGTCTTACATAATATATACATTATGGGCATCAGGAATTGGTTAATTATTTGCACCAACATATTCCTTCTGATGTTTCCTAAACAACCAATCAAAGACACTCTACTGAATAGGTCCATGACGATTGGCTGGATTACGAACCCCATCTACAGAGTGAGACTAGTAGGTTAATTGATGCATCATCAAGAACCCAGGTAACTGAGTTACACTCGCCACTCCTTTTTGCAGCGATATTAGCGAACCAAATCTGTAGGTGTAGATCACCCCTTGGTTTCCCCACATACTCCTTCCTACCAAGTCAGGATACACTAGGCTCCTTTTACTCTTTCGTCACTCTCAATTGAAATCTTAATCAACTTATGGCTTCAGCTGTGCAGAGCACTGAAAACAGCAACAAACACTACCCAGCCGACCCCCAACATTCTTCCATTGCTTCCCCTTCCACCCTCAACCTAGACGCCATGAATAACGAAGCTGATTATCTCTTGTCTCAAAACCCCAAGGGCGACAAAGTCCTGGGCTTGGCGGACAGCGGCGTTGGCAGCAGTACTAGTGGGCTTAATCTTGATCACATCTCAGAGCTTCATTCTAACTCCGAACTCGTCGAGACAAACCCTGTGCCTATTAAAGAAGAACCTCTTCAACTCAACGAGTTTGATATCATGCGTACTCTTGGTACAGGCTCCTTTGGGCGTGTGCATCTTGTTCGCAAGAAATCAGGAGGTTGCTTTTACGCAATGAAGGTTTTGAAAAAGAGCGAAATTGTTAGGTTGAAGCAGGTTGAACACGTCCACAATGAAAAGCATGTTCTCAAGAAAATGCAGTCACCCTTTTCTTGTTAGCATGCTCGGCTCAATAGCTGATTCAGTTAATCTCTATGTCTTTATGGAATATGTTGCTGGCGGTGAACTCTTTAGCTATCTGAGGAAGTTTCAAGTAAGTATAGCTTTACTTTTCCGTAGTTCTTAGGTTGAGTCGATTCTTATATCATTTGTAGAGATTCCCAGCCCATGTTTGCCAATTTTATGCGGCTGAAGTTGTTTTGGCCTTTGAATACCTTCACTCTTTAGATATTATCTATCGTGATTTGAAACCCGAAAAATGTGTTATTGGACTCAAGAGGCCATATTAAACTGACTGATTTCGGGTTTGCCAAGCATGTGCCCGATGTCACCTGGACCCTTTGTGGTACACCTGATTATCTAGCACCCGAGGTTATCCAGTCTCGTGGCTACGGGAAAGCTGTTGATTGGTATTCTTTAGGGATCTTGATTTATGAAATGATGCTTGGGTGTCCTCCCTTCTATGACGATGATCAAATGAGGCTTTATGAAAAAATTCTTGCTGGTGCGGTTAGATTCCCACCATTCTTTGACCCCCTTGCCAAAGATCTTGTTAAGCGTTTATTAGTGGCAGATCTCAGTCGACGATTCGGTAATCTTAAAGGAGGTTCACAGGATATTAAGCGCCATCGCTGGTTCTTTGACACAGATTGGAAGCGTCTTCAAAAGCGTCAAGTTCTTCCCCCCATCATCCCAATGGTAAATGGTGATGGCGACATGAGCAATTACGATCTATACCCCGAAACCAATGAAATTTATGGAACCAACCAAGGGCCCGATCCCTACCAGGATCTATTTGTAGATTTTTGATTTGGCTAGTTTGCCCCCACCATCTTAACCTTATATTTAGAAGAGCATCAACCCCAACCTTCATCAGATTTTACTGTCTTTGGCTCTCAGGCTAAATTAACACTAATCCCCATCACATCCATCATCCACTGTGCATTTAGGCCTTTTGCCGCCCTCCTTTTCAGACAACCAGAGTGGTAGGCCTTGTACACTGGTGTTCTTTTTTAGTAAATAAACCAACGATTTTCCTCGTTTGTTCCACTATTTTAAAATGTGCATTACAGCAGCAATTCGGAAGAGCACTATATATTAAGCTGTTTTGCGGGTAGCTTTATAAACCAACCTGGACAAAGGCTGCTAAGTTCAAAAATAGAAGCCGAGGTTGTTTTCCCTCGCAAACTACATTTCTTCTGGCAGTCAAACTCAACAAAAAACCATTTATTTTTTCCAATAGCGCTTGGCTTTTGGTTTAACTTCTTTGCCACTTAGTATCGTTTAAAAATGGCGTCCACATTGAAGAGCAGACAAAAATAAGTCGTACTTTGCATCCGGTTGGATCTTAGCTTCTGAAATCCATCTTGTAAAAGCCCGTGCACGTGATATTTAGGAACGATCAGCATTTTGGTATATTGTCAATAGTAATAGTAGCCTAGTGTCAAGGGAGTGGACTTAAACCCTATAAATTTCTACTTTTGATGGCACTCATTTTCTCCCTACTAAATTGTTACTTCAGTCTTATATCATATTATTCTCGCTTCCCCTCCATATATTGCCCTGTTGTCATTGGTAAAGAGGTGGACTTCGCCTCAGAGATCTGCATTCATTAGCTATAGTCCAACCATGTTGCTGCAAATATTTATCTGGAGACCAAAGCTTAAAGCAGGGCCATTCACCAAGTTACAATTCAACTATCCAGCCCATGGTTAAGTGACACCCTAACAACTTCAAGGAACCATGTAATACCTTAAGTGCCTTATCTTTATACAGTAATCTATAGGGCAAGGAAAAGGTTACAGTCTAGATATCATATTTTTTGTGAATGAAGGGATTATGCTGCCAAGTGTCTTCCCAAAAAAATCATTCAGGTATCAGTCAAGGCCCCTGTCAGGAATTTATACTGACTTCGTTCTACCCTGTCAATCTTGGCGGCCTGCCAAGCTATTAATTGGAGAAGCCTCCAATATATTACTAGCAGGCTTAATTGATCTGAGAAGCCTTATTAAAATAGATTTGGATCACTTATTGCTAGAACAACCAGGAATATCAGAAATATCTAATTATGACTGGTTCTTGATTGGCTAGAGTTAATCCAGAATACTCTGGCAAACTACCAGGTTGAAGAACATGAGTTTCTCTGAGGATCTAAAAGAAAGTGATCAATTTGCACTGGCAACCCGCCAGTGCCACTGCAAATTCCTGATAGAAAGGCCACTGAGGAATTACCTACCATGCACTAAAAATAGAGTCATGTATTAGCGCTGCTACCGCCGGCACGCTTATAGATCATGCATGATTATATTATAACAAGTACCCTGCGCAAGGTACTACTACATTGAATCCCATGCCATTGCATGGATGCCTGACTCTGGGGGTTGATGCTGGCAGTCTGGGGGTGAAAAGACTACTAAGCAAGAGTTAATGCACCAGATGATCTTATCCTGGCAAGAGAGTGCTAGCTCTATAAAAGCCCTTTCATTGGACTAATGGAAGGCAGACAATTTTGAAGATCCTAATGCAGAACGTTTTTGCAGTAGAAGAATAAATCTGAGTTCAAAGACCATTGTCAGTACTCAAAGAATGTAGAAAGCTGCCAGTGTAGAAAGCTGCTTGTTAGTTGCCTCCCTTGACATTGCAGCTGTTGCCCTGCCAAGAAAATGCCAGACGTTGTAGAAACGCTTGTCCTCATACAAGCATTTCAATAAACCTAATGTCCAAAATAACATTATACCCAATAAAGCAAATTGTAATCAGACCACCAGGTCTGAGAGCAGAACCAAAAGTTCTGACAGTGGTGCTCACTTACAAAATGAGTTACCTGTGCTGTCTGTTTTTGGCGAGTCTTTGCCTCACCACCCCAGCTTTGTTGATAAGTATGAGGGGGGCTACATGAAGACTAGCGATGCGGAGAGGGATGCATCCCTCCGCCTAGAAATTGCCCCTACCAAGTTCCAGAAGTACCAGTGGAGGAAATAAAACTTGACGTCGCTGGTACAATGGTACAACACAAACCACAGAGCTACACAATTGAGGACATGTGGTCACTGATGGACGCCCTGATGCAAGGCTACAAGTCCACTGGTGACAAACAACAGGATAGTGATTACACCCTGTTTATCACCACAAGATCCTCCGAGCACCTGTGATTCACCTTCAGAAGCTACTAGGAGGCCAGTAGCACTCAGCTTGGCCTACTTCTGAAAAGAGAAGGGATTGAAAGAATAACCTATGTTCTGTCATACTTTGTGCACCCTGTCATCAAGCATGTACAGCGCTTGGTGGCCCGCCAAAATCTCGACCTTGAAGAGATGGGTCATTTTAGAGTCGAGATCCAGCACGCTCACGCCACCCTGGTACATCAGTTGAACTCCAGCTTCAACACTGTTCAACAAGCTGTGGGTAGCATTAATGAAGCTGCTTCTTCTGCACATTATTGTGTAGATGAGATAGTTTTCCAGTTTAACAACCAGGTGATACAAGTGGTAGCTGGAATCCTTGACTCACGCGGTCTGACCCCACAATGGGCTTCAGACGTAACCTGCCACAGCGTCAACCTAGCCAAAAAGATTTGTTTCCTGGCCTGCCAGTCCAGCTTGGACAAGATAGCAGATTGACAGGATAAAATTCACAGCATGGTCTCAGAAAATAGCGCCTTCCACAAAGAGCGCCAGAACAAGATCATCTCCTGGGTAAATAAACTGGTCAAGAAGGTGAATAAATTCAAGGGGAAGCCAGCTTCTTTTGAAAGCTCCCCTATCTCTGATCAGACCCAGGAACAGCACGCCTGCTGCCTCAACCATGAAGCTTATATTAATAATAAGCACAAGTTGTGAAAAACCATGGGTACCATCCGTGCCCTGACCAACCAGCTATATCAGGATGTGGAAGACAATTGCACTCAAGTTGCCACCCTCAAACATAAATTGGACGCTTACAGAAAACATCTAGATCTGCTAGCCTCCACTACTCTTCTTATGGAAGGAAACCATAGCAGCTTTTTGGAGCAAGTACAATCTAACAATGCTGCCAGGAAGGACTTTGAGGCCAACATTTCTGCATGCCTCAGCAGATTGGAACAGGCCATGCTATCAGATAAAAGCTTGTCTGTAGAGGATAAGTGGAGCCCTGTTCTGAACTCCTCTCCTGAGGAATGTAAGGTGTTGTCCCCTGAATTCTTTGACTTTACCTCCAAACATGGTACTGACAATAACAGGGGAACCCACTGTGTTCCCATAGAAGTGGCTGCCTTGCCACCTCTCACTTCACTGACTGGCCTTGGCCCTGTCAAACCAGTAGTGGAAGCTTGTGAGGAAACAACCATTCCCAATCACAAGTTCAAGCCCTTGAACTTACCGACCTTTGACCAAAAAGGTAACATCAGGACCTTTATTTGCCTCTTTGAAATGTCAATGGTGAAGCCACCAACCACATGAAGGCAATGGCTCTGATCAACGCTCTTGACCCCGCCAGTATGAACGCTATAATGCCTTGACTCCCAGCAGAAGAATGGTCTTAGGAGGATGAAAAATTGCAGTAATCAAGGAATTTGGTAGCAAAACAAAGCTGCAAGCAAGAAAGGCCAAATTTGGCAACATTGCTTTCAAGAAATATGAGAGTGTTCAAGATTTTGCTGTCCACTTCTATCATGAGGCACAGGTACTTTTGGGGGCAGGAGTACTTACCAACCTTGACTGCCGCATCACCATGTTAGAGCTCTCCAGCCTTATAGAGAGCTTTCCAATGTGATGTTCCTGGTACTAGACCAAGCTAATAACACCCAGAAAATCACTAGTTATTTGGATTGTCTTGGAGCTCAATTTGATGCCCCTAATAAAGGAGGCGTCATTTGCAATGGTCCTGGGAATTAAGGAAGAAATCAGGATTGTGACATATCAGTCAAGTCGCCTGAAGGGGATAAGGAAGCTACTACCAAACCTGAAGGAGAGGGAAGGCCCTATAATTCCAACATTACTTGCCAAATGTGCAACAGAAAGGGACACTGGGTAAGTCAATGTTGTTCTAAAGGCAAACCTTCTGGGGTCAATGTAGTAATAGAAACTGAAGAGAAGAGTCAGGGAAAAGCAAAGGCAGGCCAATAATGGAATATACTGTACCCGCCATTTCCTCGACTATTCCAAAAGACCCTGACAGAGACAAACCAGAGGAGCCTGCTGTTATTGCCAGAGAGACTGCCAAGCCCGCCAAGGACACCGCTGAGGACACTGCGCCAAAGGAAGGATCTCCTGAACTCTTTGCCCCCAGTCAAGACTTTGAAGAAGACACCGTCCATTGATTGGTTGCAGACAACCTGTACACTATTTCTGCATGTGGAAGAGGTAGACCCTGGAAAACTACTGCCAAAACAGTAGAGGTGGTCTCTAAACCTTATGCTGCGCAAGTACAGGAAACCTGCTTGAACAAGAACCCAAACATGTCCAGTGGCGTCCCCAGCCTTAAAGGAGTCCAACTGACAATGCTGCTCAAAACCATCAAGAACAACTTTCCCAAAATAGGGCAAAGTCTCAAGCAATACTTTGACACACCGGCCCCTCTTGGAATTCACCTATTAAACCTACATTCTGAAACTTACTCCAAGTGTGCTTATGCAGACATTTCCATTAATAAGAGGATAGTAAGGGCCATAATTGACAGCAGAGCTCCAATCAATATAGTCTCAACCTGCCTGGTTTGAAAGCTAGGATTGTCTCCTGATATTGCGCACAGCAGAGTTTATGGAACTGTTGATCTACATACTACAAATTCCAAAGGAGCCTACATTGCTATTCCAATGCAATTTGGGTCCATAGTGGTTTCTTTGCCTGTCGTAGTTCTGCCCAGTCAAAATTACAATGTTTTGATTGGCACCGCCTTCATGCGTAAATATAGTGTGAAGATCAATATGGAAAATAATACCTTCACCATATTGAAATAGACCATCCCGCTGTATTATACCAAAGACGCTGCCAGTGTCAAGGAGAAACTGACAATCAATCTGGTGTATAAGGACAGAATTTTAGCGGCACCATATGAGAAGAAGGGAAGAAAGAGCAATAAATTTTCAACCCAGATAAAAGAGCATAAAGGAATTCCACTTTGCTCTCTGGTGACCTTCACTCTCAAGTCTGGTACACAGCATGTCGTACCAACAAGGCTGACCCTAGAAATTCCCGCAGGCTTATACAGTGAAATACATTAGCCTTGGGGAAGATCAAGGTTTGAGCCTTGTGTAACGCCTGGTATAATTATACCAGGAAACAGGGAAGTGCACATCTTGCTTGCCAATCTGCAGGATCACAATATGCACGTGAAGAAGCATCAGATAGTGGGATTCATGCACCTTCTGCCAATCAAGGGACTGGCTAGCTTTGAGTGTATTGGAGACTTATCCAAAATGGATCTACCCAATCAGGTTAAAGCCAGTGCCTATGTGACCACTTCATTGGCCAACCTGTCCTTTTTAGACAAAGAGCAGCAGGAACAAGCAAGTGCTGTGTTTGAGAAGTACAGATGTATCTTTGCCAAGGATGATTTTGACTTGGGATGTGCTACGGATGTCACTCATCACATTGACATAGGTGAAAACAAACCAATTTGACTCTGCCCCATCCGCTGATCAAAAGCCAGCAAGGAGACTGTTAATGAAAAAATACAACAGCTCCTAGATAGAGGAATGTTGGCTCCATCAAAAAGTCCCTGGGTGTTGCCCATCCTTATAGTAAAAAAGAAGGATGGAAGTAATCAAGTAGTCATAGATTACCAATGTCTAAACCTTATCACAAAGAAGGATTCCTACCCGCTGCCAAGAATTGACAGCGCCTTAGACTGGTTGGGAGGCACAAAGTTCTTCTCCATAATGGATCTCATCTCTGGGTATTGGCAGATTGAACTGCCACCAGAAGAACAAGAGAAGTGTGCTATTATCACTTCTCAAGGCCTTTTCCAACTGACGTGCATGCCCCAAGGATTATGTAATGCACCGGCAACTTTCCAACAAGCTATGGACACCATCCTGGGAGACCTCAAGTTGTCCTGAGCCCTTGTGTATCTGGATGATATTGAAGTCTTCTCTAGGACGTTCACAGATAATATGGAACACTTGGAGGCTGTTTTCAAGCAACTAGAAGATGCTAACTTGAAGATAAAGCCCAGGAAGTGGCAGTTCTTCAAGGACCAGCTCAATACTTAGGTTTTGTGATTGACACTAAAGGACTACAGCCACAACCCTCCAAGATTAAAGCCATCACTAAAATGAAGACTCCTGAGAGCAAAAGGGATATTCAAGTGTTTCTAGGCATGGTAGGATACTATTGCAGGTTCATTCCAAATTTCTCGCGTACAGGTGAACCTCTCTTTCACTTGATTAAAAATGGAGTGCCTTTTACTTGGACCTCTACCTGTCAGTCTGCTTTTGACTCATTAATAACCAGGCTGTCTGGAAGTCCAATTCTTATGTATCCTGGTTTTACTAAGCCCTTTGTAGTCCATACAGACACATCCTTTAGCGTGCTGGGAGCAGTACTTTCCCAGAATGATGATGATGGTGAGGAACATCCAGTTGCCTACGCCAGTTGCTCTCTGAACGTCCATGAGCGGAATTACACTGTGACAGAACAGGAATGTTTGGCAGT